>JAEANM010015390.1:0-13640 GCA_017656035.1 Myanophis thanlyinensis
AAAGCTGGCTGAGGGATTCTGGGAGTTGAAGTCCACAAGTCACAAAATGGCCAAGTTTGCCCACCCCTGGGCTAGAATCTCCTTCTGGACCTGGAAACACACGAGCCAAATTCATGAATTTTTTTTTCCTCCATCAAGAACAACACTAACGTGATGTCCTTTCCATATTTTGGAATAATAATTTCTCAGCGTTACTGTCCAGACATATCTGGAAAACGCCAAGTTGAAGGTAACTGGTGTTGACTGTGCAGATAAGGGGGAAAAGTCGTGAGGCATTCTGGAAGTAGATTTAAAACAGATGGACCAAGCAACGGGAAAGCTGAGCCAAGTACATACCAGATGGACTTGGACATATTTAAAGAGTTGGGTGAACATTACTTTCCCACTCGATGAACAAAAATCGCACCAACTTATCCTCAACCCAACTGAAAAAAATAAAACAGACAATGGCAGTGTGAGTGAGAGAGAGGGAGAAATAGAGTTTTAAATTACAGTATACTTTACATATATATTTCAGATTAACTGTTTAAAGTGACATACAATTTATCTTATTTTGTATAATTGTACATCAGTAATTTCAATCTACTTATGTGCATTTCATAACAGGTGAGAATGAAGAAAACTGTTCTTGCTCCTCTGACTTTTTATCTGATGAAAATGATCGCTGCCCAATTTGTCTAAATTGTTTGGCCGAGCAGGAAGTTGGCTTTCCTGAAAATTGCAGCCACATTTTCTGCATGGTCTGCATTCTTAAATGGGCTGAAGTAAGTCTTAAAAGCTGCAATCAAAATTTTAAAATATTTTAACTTAATTTTTTTTTAATAAAAATAATACATTTTTTTGGGGTTGGCATTCAAACAACAATTCCATTACAGGTACTCCTGAATTTACAACCATTTCTTTAACAACCATTGAAGTGACAACAGCACTGAAATAAAAAATTATAACCAGTCCTTGTATTTAGGACTTTCATAGAGGCCCTGCAGTCACATGATCAAAATTCTCACTCAGCATATATTTACAATGGTAGCAATGTCCTAAGGTCACATAATGACCCTTTGGAACCTTTCCAGGGAGCTTCCAACAACTTTACATTGTTATTTCTTCAGTGTTGTCACATGAAAAGATATACTTAAATATTTACAAAATGTGAGGGGGTGTATTCACTTCTGTGATATACTGTATGAGAAAAAAAAATCATCTAACAAAAATAATCCATTTTTCCTAGAAGGAAAAGCTACTTAAACTTTCCAAAATAGTCAAACTGACTTCCACCTACTCAAAAGAAATTTTGTAACTGAACATTTGAGGGAATTATATTTTTATTCTGCTCATGGAATGGTTCTTCATTTTCTGCAGTCTGTGTTAAATCAGTACAGATCATCCAAGCATTTGTGAGTTATCTGTGTGAGTAAATTGCTCAAGCAGGAGTCTATTCATATAAAGTTGCATGTTAATATATGTAAATGATAATATTTATTTTTTGCATGTGTGAATTGCTCATCTCCATCAGTGAGGGACTCTGGGCAGTGTACTATTAAACTTCAAAATATAAAAAGTATATAAAAATTAAAATATAAACATTAAATGTGAAAAATAAATAAATGATAATACTTAGAGCTCTAAGTGGATGCCAGGATAATATGATGCAAGTTTATGTTTTATATCCCTCATGAATTATAATCAAAACTTGTACTTATAATTAAAAAATAAATCAAATATTCGTTTTAAAATTCTGAACACTAATTTAAATCTTTTAGACAAGGGCTTCTTGCCCAGTGGACCGCAAACAGTTCAAGGCTGTATATAAACTAAATACTTCAGAAGATTTTGTAAAGGTATGTTCCAAGATTTAATTAATAAAATTAGTTTTTCTAGTGTTGGTTTTCATAACAAACGCAAATGTAGCAGCTATACTTTTAATTCACATGAAGCCATACCTGTTTTTCTCCTGCTTTGAAACTTAGTATGTCCGAGATTTTGCTTTACTCTTTTTCTGAGATTGATAATGTTTTTACCTTGATTTAAAGTTAATTTGGAAAATAATACATTGAATATATAGTAGTATTTGTAAGTAATGTTTAAATAAGTGAACATTGTTATAGTTTCATTAATAATTTATTCCTAAAATTAAACATTAGAATAAATTATTAGAAAAATTTACTAATTTTAATATTTAATTTCTTTGCAGGTTCAAATAAAGCAACAAATAAGCAAAAAAGATATCAGTTGTAATAAGGACAAGAATTGCCCTATAACTGTGAAAACTTTCAAAAGGTTAGCAATACCATATGTAAAGTGTCTTTACAATATAAAAAACATTCACATTTGAAATACTTCAATTTTAATATGTTTTTGCATATGAAGTAGCCAATCAGTGAGGAGTTTACAGTTTAACCTGAAAAGACAAAGGAAACAAGCTCCATATTGATTGGCTGCTGCAGCTGCCTTCACACCTCAATCTGTCATGCCCCCATCAGAGTCAGAATTTGTGGGGGAGGATGAGCTGGAATGGGCTCCTTTGGCTTTGGGGGAAACTAGGGAAGGGCAAAGTCAGTCCCGGCAAGGCTTGCCTGAAGTAGTAGGGCCTGCAGATGGAAAACGAGCAAGAATTAGCCTCTCATAATCCAAGAAGATGTAGGGAGGAGAGAAGGTGTGACCAACGCAGATCGAGTTGGCTACGAAGGAGGAGAGTGTCCCGCCCCCTTTCACAAGGCACACCTAGAGACTGAGAGATAAGGAGGTGCTGGTGGGAAGGGCATTTGTTGGGAGCAAACATTGAGTCAGTGGAGCCTCGTGTGAAATTGCCAAAGCCTGGAGTTTGCTGTAATCTGTTTTGTGGGGGTTGCCTGGTTTGCCTGCTTCACTGAAACTCTGGCCCTGGATACTGTGGGGCTAATCTGGCTTATTGAACTGCTGGTCCTGGTTGCTGTGTGCCTAATCTTGCTCACTGGGCTATTTGCAGCCAGATGCTTCTGAAGGTGCATAGGAGAGCTTTGCTCAAGGACTGGTATTGAGTGGGGGAACGATTTGGGGGCACAATTGAAGCAATAAAGGGAAGTTGGATTGGTTCTCAGGCTGTGTTGCTTTCGTGTCACACCCCAGGTCATCACACAATCCCTGAAGCATCTTATTCAAACAAGCCTGTAAGCAGCAAGCAGGAGGTTGCTGTAATACCATCCAGGCTGGGCCGAAACAGCCTTCAGGGCTGCTGACCTCATAGCAGAAAAGCCAAAATCTTTTATTCAGATACTAGCAAAGCTGTTTTCCTTAGATATTGCATTCTTAAGAGTTTCACCAGCATCTGAATAAATGACTTTGACTTTGCTGCCATGTGAGTCAGTCAATTCTGGAAATCTGGAGATCTTCAAAAAGTAAATAAGTGATGGGAAATGGGGTGGGGAGGAGCAGAATCTCAGAGGCTAGCAAAGCAGGCCCATGGGAGTGGGGGAGGCAGGGGACATGTTGCAGCCTCTCTAGTAGTAAGGGCGAATGACTGGTATGTTGTTGCAACATATGTGATCACGATCAGGTCATAAGTATTTTTGGGGGGATCATAATTTTGAACAGATGCTAATTGAACTGTTGTAACTGGAGGAATAACTGTATTCTTAATTATATGTACTGTCAACTTTCATGTTGCTCAGAAGAACAAATGTTTTATTTGCTTATTTTTTAATGGAGTGGGTCACTGATTGTTCTTTTTTTGACTAGATTATTCTGGATTGTAGTTTTGTTAAGATATCTTCAGATGTTTTTTTAAAGGTGCTCAGATACATTATTAACAAACATAAAATTAACTGTAATTATAATTAATCTTTGGTATTTTTTTCCAGAACACAGGAAAATGCTGGCATAAATTTTTTACCAGTAATCTATAAAAGCTGGAACCCAAAATACAGTAAGTGAGTCATTTTGGTCAACTTCTTGGCCTTCTTTTGACATTTTCACAAACCATGTCATTTGTTCTTTGGGTATTTTTGCTATTCTAACAAATTAGTTGTCTTGGGCAGTTAAACTGTTTTTTCTGCCAAATTCACTATCTTAAACAGTTTCTAAAAGTCTTCCTATGCATGTTGAAGCAAAAAATTACAGAAATGGTAATTGACTCTGTTACAGCTTAATCTTTTATGAGCTATATTTTAGTACATATCTTGAACAAATTTCCCCAAGCACAAAATTCTTTGCAAAATCAAAACCCCTTGTTCACACAAGTCTGCTCATAGTCATATTTTAGTGTTTTAAGGTTGTTTTTACATATATGGATGTGTTTGTACTTCAGTTAACAAATCTAAGTGCAAACAGACATATCAGGCAAAGTTTGTACTTCATAAATTGCATGAAGTCCAGTTTTGTGACTCAAAAAGCCTATTTAGTTTTTAATACTATCAGTACGCTGTGGTAACCTGTTTCCTGCATTTTTAAAACTCAAGGAACAGGAATTTGTTTGTTTCAGTAGAGTGGTCCAGATGGGAGACAGAGCAGATATTTATCTAATGATAAATTTTAAATGAATGACCAAATACATACCATGGCATCATTTAATTCCATGTTTAATTCCATTAAAATTAATGTGAACTTTTATAATTAAGCTATGCCATGTAGCCTTAAAAATGTCAAAGCATGGAAGACAATATAAATACATATAATTATTGTACAGATGTTATATGATTATGAATAATGTATAATATGAAGATAGAGAAAGGTTTTCATAATTTGATATTTGGGAAAAGATTTTCTCATAATATGACATCGGGGTCATTCAATTAAATTTAATTGTTTGAAGCTATCAAAAGAATGATTCTTCACATTCCATAGCTCATGTAATTACTCCAACAATGTTGATTCTAAAAGAAATTAAAATAATGTGCCAAATTTCTCTCTTTATATATATATATCTAGCATTCATAATTGTAACATTTATAGTATTCAGAGAAATATCCTCTTAATATTAGTTGCTGGGGAACTTGGATGTGCCCTTCTACATATGGACTTGCCATAGATATCTGCCATGGCAATGTGGAAACAAGTTGTTGGATTAGGTTAGTTTTATATGGTATCCAGAAGAATTCTTGTTATGGTTTTAAATATTATGGCATTTAATGCTGTGTGATGGGGACATGAAAGTTCCCCTTGCAGAAAACTTTCCTTGCAATTGCTGCATTACTGAATTGCAACTTGCTTATTGAGTTAACAAAGAGGAAAGAAATTCATATTTTATGTGTCATTCTGGATAACTTTCAAAGAAACTTATAATATGTTCCTGCATTTTAAGTTCTTTCAATAGTTAAATACTTGCAACAGAATTTCTTTAAAATTAATTAGGATTGCTAATTATATTTACCTTAGGGCTTAAAAGATCAAGTTGAATATTTCCTTTTTTGTTTTAATTATAAAGATCCTTCAAACAAGAAAGAAGTTACAAATTCAGTGAAGAAAAATAAGGTTTGTTCATATTTTATATTTAAAATAATGAAGATTTCAAATTATTTCAGTTTAAAATACTTCCCTTTTAATAGGTTCCTAGATAAGTGTTTCTTCTCCTTCATATGTTTGAGCTATTGCACTTTTTGTTGACATTTAAACTAATCATTGTGAAGTTAACTTATGGTACTTTTGAAAGAGTTTAGAAAGCTTAACTTTGAAAATGTGCTTTTCAAAGTTAGATCTAACTAAAGGATACAATATAAGTAGAATTGGGCAATTGAAATAAATATATCTATGATTTGTTTTAAACACTAATTTATAATATATTTGTATTGGATTAATGATTTTATTAAATCATGTCATTTTTAAGCATGCTCAAACTAAACGTTAAACATTTTCAATTTCTTAAACTGCTGTTTAAAATAGCACACATTACAACAAGAAAGTCTCATTGAAGTCTCATTAAAACCAAAAGTATCTGCATAAAACTACTTGTAAATTGTTATTTAAATAATGCAAATCCCTATATGTTAACTGATTTGTCATAATTTAAACTATTGAATGGCTTATTTTAAAAAGTACAGTTCTTGAAAAGAAAAGTGGATTGATTTAAATATGACATTTAATTTACTGCATCCAGTTTTGGTCACCACACTACAAAAAAAGATGTTGAGACTATAGAAAAAGAGAACCAAGATGATTAGGGAACTGGAGGCTAAAACATACAATGAACGGTTGCAAGTACTCGGCAAGGCTAGTCTAATGAAGAGAAGAACCAGGGGAGATATGATAGCAGTGTTCCAATATTTGAAGGGCTGCCACAGAGTGGAGAGGGTCAAGTTATTTTTCAAAGCATCCGAAGGCCAGACAAGGAATAATGAATGGAAACTGAACAAGGAGAGTCTCTACCTAGAAATAAGGAGAAATTTTCTCTTAGAACAATCAGTGGAACAGATTGCCTTCAGAAAGTGTGAGAATTTCATCATTGGAAGCTTTTGAGAAGAGACTGGACATGTGAGGGGCATGGCACAGAGATAACATAGGCAGCTGGTAGTTCAAACTGCCTCTTTATTGCTCCAAATTCCCCCAAATGCTCCCACATTTCTGGCAAGACTCAGAGCAAAGTGATGACAAACACACACACCTCAAGCAGCCTCTGGCTGCAAATAGTGTAGCCCAATGCTGTGAACACTACAACTGCACAGCAATAAATCCAGCAGGGCAAATCAGGGAGTTCAGGAAGCAAAGGATCCGGATAATTAGTCCAGAAAGCCAGAAAAAATGCAAGGCATCCAGGAAAGTTCAAACATCAGCACTCAACACTCCAGGAATTCAGTGTTTGTTCCTGACAAATGTCCAGCCCCACAGTGTCTCCTTAAGTCTCAGTCCCCAGGTTTGCCTGGTGAAAAGGGGCAGGGCTCTGTCATCCCATGTAGCCAGCTCAGTCTGCAGTGTTCTTGCCTTCTTTCCACTCTCTGTGCTCTCAGATCCAGAGGAGGTGGTCCTTGCGTTCACGGGTTAGCATCTCTTGGTCATCCAGCCCCTGTTCCTCCCTGTCCTAATCCTGAAAGACCTTGGCCTTCCCCATTTTTTTCCCAAGTCAATGAAGCCGCCCCTCAATCTCTCTCAGCTCCAATTCCAGCTCGTCTTCCCCTGCAGATTCAGGCTCTGATGAGAGTGTGACAAGACGTCTATCTGTCAGAAATGGTGTAAGGTTGGGTGTGGAGTTGGTCTAGAAGACCTACAAGGTCCCTTCCAACTCTGTTAATCTTTTAAACTATACACTACTACATTTATCTCCCTAATGTTTTTATCAGTATGCAGATGATACCCAAGTTAGACATCTTTATCTCAGATTAAATGGAGGATATAGTGGAATCCCTGATCAAAATCAGTCTAAGCAAGACAGATTGGCTTTACATGCTGCAGCATAGTTCATATACTTAACTGAAAATATTTCTAGAAAACCCCATTGCTGCAGGAACTGCATTGCACTGACTGAACTTTAAGGTGCTTGTTATCACTTAATAACACAGTCCATGCCATTCAGCAAAGTCCATGCCATTCTAGCTTGAAAGGACTTTTTGCTTAGTGAAAGAGGGATAGTAAAATCCAGATCATATCTCTAGCTTGTGTGTAGTTATTGTATAGCTTTAAGGTCACAGCATCTTGCTGTTAATACTCTATAAAATTAATAATCAAACGAATTGCTAGATCTATGCAGATGCTTAGTAATGAAGAGATAAATAATATTTCAAAATATAGCTCAAATTCTGAAATATTCAGAACTTTAAGAGAAGATTGAATCTAACATTCATGAAATGAGATATATGTGCATGTAACCAAGACTTAATGCAACTGGATAATTCAAACTATTCTGAGTTTTTAGTACATTTAAATACCTATATTTGTGATCACTAGTATTCACCATCAGTGTGGTGTGATTTTTTTTTAAATGCATGCTAATTGAAATGGCCTAACTAATTTATAAAGTATATTTCGGCTCCTTGGATTTCCAAGTAGCACTTGTAGAACAAATGTATAGAATAGGATGCATACTTTTGTGTGCAAAATGTGTGCTCTCTCATGCAAGTAGGGTATAATAAAACAAGATTCAGAGTATGTTGGAAATTGTCTCTATATGGAGAACTATAGTGTCTGAATGGTTTTGTATCCCTATTTAACAACTTCATGAAGCTGATGACCAAAGTCATCCATTAGCCTAAGTATGGATGTCATCAGTATGCAAAGTATTATAACCAGTATTCAGGTTTGTATCTGGCCCTGGGCTGAAAAAGTGATATTGTCAATTTTGTCAAAGTGCCAGAGGAAATGAAGGTCATTGTATAGCTGCTTATATGCCAATTGCAATCTTTCCTGGAATAGAGTACATTACTCACTGTAACTCATATCTTAATCACTTCTTTATTGGACTGTGAAAAGGGCATTCAGAAGCTACATGTGATTCAAACTCTGATAGTTTAAATAGTTAAGGAGAACTTTGAGGCACCCATAAAACATCTCTATTACAGGAATTGCATTAATTACCAACCCGCTTCTAGGTTCAAATTAAGGGTTTAGTTGTCATTTTTAATACCTTTTGGAATCTGGACCTGAACCACCTTCTGAATATCTGACTGGACAACATGATCTGATAGGACAACTTCTCTTATCTGTAAGGGGATACAAAAGTATGCCTTTTCAGTTACTGTTCCTTTCCTTTGATGTTTGAATGGCATCCTCCTCCTTGGTTTTTGGTTAGTCTATTTAGCCTTGAGATGAGGTTATTGCAACTCTTTCTCTGCATGATGAGTCATTATTTGGTTTGGATAGTTTAGTTTCTGGTTTTTATCTATGGTGAATTTTGATTTATGATTTTTAATTCAATTATTGATTATATTGTTGATTGTTTATTTGTGCTTGTTTTTAACCAAAGATGCATATTTGGGGAATTGTACCATTCAGATCGGTTTGATTACAGGAATTTATAAACAAATACACTTCCACAATATAAAGAAAATACATTTCCATCTCAAATTGGAAAGATTTGTGTGCATGTATGTTAGATTTTGAGGGGAGTGGGGTAAACTATGGTGGATGTCCAATATAAATACTTTATTTTATAGCCTAGAAGACAGGCCTGCTTGAACAGATTCTTCAAAAGTAACTGGTGTGATAGATTTTCTTCTAATAGTAGTTTCTCTGATGTATCTCCTAATTATCAAAACGAAAGGTCAGTATAAATCTATTTTTTATCCAGAATTTTGTAATATTGTATAGTTCCCTTTGCTTTTGGGAGAAACTGTGTAATTAGGTTTTCTCCCAAACTGCTACATGTTATTGTATAGAGGTAACCAGAAAGTAAACAATATTTAAAAAATATGATTTCTGGAACTCTTTCCAACCCTTGATAATAGCTCTTCTTTGGATCATGAAAACAAAAGGGAATTTAGTAAGAAACATTCCCGGCCACTGCCCAATTCCATTGGGAAAATGTGTTCAGTTTCTGTCTCCTCACCCCCCACCCGTTAGTTTCTAACCTAACCTATTCTCAGCTTCAGTTTTTCTTTTGAAAAACTTTTGACAGCTTCTCCCTGTCTCCCTGTCAAATTTGTTCTGTTTGGTTTTTAGATAATCTATATTAATATTATCTAATATTTATAATATTAATTAATATTATCTATATAGTAATATTCTATAATGTTAATCTATAATATTAAGTTATTTTCACATTAGTATGAATTCCCAATTCAGCTCTTAACTGCTGCAGGATTTTAGTAGGGCAGAACCTGTCAGTAAGAAGCTATAAGATATAAAAAGATAAAAGTCATTGTATATTCTCAATTAGGAGCAATAGCCAATTTTGGGCTATAAGATGTATATAGTCTTACACAGCATGCACTCAAAAGTAGGCATGATTAGAAAAAGTGGACAGACCTAATGATGGAAGGGCAGATGTAACTAGAGAGAAAAAAGAATCGCATTCCTATTAATCATATGAAGAAATGAAATATTCTCTCTTCAGTAGTGGCTGGCCAGATTCTTCCAAGGGAGTCAGAAGAAGGGCATTAAAATCATAATAAAGTTACATGAATTGACCAACATTGTCTTTTAAACTTAGAAAATAAGGTATTCTAAACCAGAATATTTAACTTGTACATTCTAACTTTTTTTTATGAAGTGAAAAATCGGGGGGGGGGAGGGGGGAAATAAAAGCATTAACAACCATAATTGGTATTGGCAACTCCATCACTAAGATACATAGTTATATAGTGAAAAAGCACTAATTTATAATAGCAGTTCAGTTAAGCAAATCACAGACATGAAGATGACATCACATGACCACAATTTAAAAGTTCCTGTTGGCTTCCCCATTGATTTCAATTATTGGAAGCTGGCAGAGAAGATTGCATATTGTTATTATGTGATTGCAGGATGCTGCAACTATCATTTTTAGGGCCAGTTGCCAAGAGTTGCCAAATTGGTTGCAACTTCAAGAACCACCCATAAGTTTTCTCATTGTAACTTTGAATAGTTGCTGAATATACCGTTCCTAAGCAAGAAGTATCTGCATTTTGGATCTTTTATTTTTTAAACAATTGAAAAATTCAATGGACATAAGGATGACATGCCCTTATGTACATTGAACTTTAGTGCCCTGGTTTCCAAACTGTGCAAAGCCAGAGCCCTCCAGTGAATATCCAACAGCAGTGCATTCTATTTTAGTACTTAATAAGTAGAATTGATCATTTGTTTCCTTAGCACACAGTTTGGGAATCACTAGGAGGGCCATGAAAAAATTACTGAGGCATTTAAAATATTGTGAACTAGGAAAGTTTGAGAATCTCTGGTTTAATGTTGCTTTTGTATGGTTGGTGTACATAATGCTCTCAACATATTAATGGGATTATTGAGAAAAAATACTATAGGTCACCTTGAATTTTGACATATGGTATTAAAATATACATTAAAATGAAGTGCCTGTAATTATTTTAAATTATTTGAATTATAATTTGAATTATTTTCAAATGTTTCAATTATTCCAGTATAGAGATCAGCAAAATTGACACAATTATCAGACACAAGAGAAGAGAATTGGAGTTGTCTTGTTCTGTATTAGCAAGAGTGGCAAGGTAAAATAGATGCTTGGTTGGAAACATGTTATTAAAAATGTGAATTAGTAATTAATCTATACCATCTGGTACCAATATCTTAAATCGAGTAATATTTGTGTTTCTTCCATTTTTAACTGAGTGGTTTAGGAAATATTTTGTTTTGATTAAGTATTATTCATTCCCATCCAAAAAACCAGCCATAGTTAACATTAATTAGGATTCATTTCAGAAGAAACATTTTTTTAATTTCAAAAGAACCAAGAATCTTTCATATATGCATTTTTTCCATATACGTACAGACTTTTTGTTGTTTTTCATTTTTCTTTTCATCCTCTGTGAATGAGGTCTCTGCTATTTTGTTTTGTTTTTGTTTTATAACCATGCAGCAAATTAAATAAATCAATAACTCAGAAGCAAGAGGAAATTACATGAACTGAATTCCATTTACATGATGCTATGTTTTTAGGGACATTTCATAAACTCGAGGTATTTTGGAGATTAGATGATGATTGCTAAAAACTGCATAATTTATCAGATTATAAAATATTGGGGTTTCTTAATTTGGGAAAAGTATCCAAATCTTATGTGTTTACAGATACCAGAGTATTTGAAACCAGCAAAGAATCTGACTACAAAGAAAAGCTTTTAAAAAAATTGTTCATGTAATGCTTGGTTTTTTGTGGATTCATTTTTTTCCAGAATTACTTCCATATCTTCTGAAGCAGAACTATCATCTTGTCTTGTTCTGGAAACAGTTTTTTCAATAAGTACTTCACCTTTGGAAAACTTTGGTAAATTATTTTTGTAAGTTTTATTTAGTTTATATAAAGCATTGTAAAAAATTAAATCACCTTCACCTAATAGCGGTGTTGCTATTATTATAATTATTATAAAACTATTTCAGCAGTATGTTATAATGGTATATAAATATCTTCTTATTTTGCATTTGTGTGAACATTTTAATATGAAAAACTGGGTAAGTTTTCATTAGAATGAAAACTTGAGATGAAGATAGAACAGAATATGCAGCTTTGGGTTCGGAGCCCAGGTTAACAACATTCTACTTTTGAAAAACAAAACAATTTGCAACTACGCCATAAATTTGTATTTGGTACAACATTGGTAGAAATAAATGTGAAATGTGTTTGAATATTAATAGCTCGGGCTGGTAGTTAGACTTTTGGCTTAAGCTCTGAGCTTGATAATTTGGTTGCAAACGTTTCATCACCATTCGAGGAGACATCGTCAGTGCATTTTGAATTACGCTCATCTGCTGTGATGGGATTCAAATAATTTAACTGATTCTCTTCCCTAATGGCCAGCTTTTGGGGGTATGGCCAGGGGGCATGACAGCACTCAGTCTCCTTCCAGTCAAAACAGGGCACAAGGGTTAATTACAAAATGTAGGTTTTGCTTTGTGACATCCAGATCCAACAAACTACTACTACTATTTATTTCGGCTATTCCCATTAGGGGTCGCCACAGTGATCATCTTTTTCCACCTAACTCTATCCTTTACATCCTCTACTCTTGCCCTAATTAACTTCATGTCTTCACATCCATATATCTCCTTTTTGGCCTTCCTTTTTGCCTGGCAGCTCCATCTCCAACATCGTTTTACCAATATAACCACTGTCCCTCCTCTGCACATGTCCAAACCATCTCAGTCTGCCCTCTCTGACCTTGTCCCCAAAACAGCCCACCTGAGCTATCCCTCTGATGTGCTCATTCCGAATTCTATCCATCCAGGTCACTCCTAAAGAGAACCTCAATATCCTCATCTTTGCTACCTCCATCGCTGCCTCTTGTCTTTTCCTCACTGCTACAGTCTCTAACCCATATAGCATAGCTGGTCTCACTACTGTTTTTCACACCTTTCCTTTGATTCTTGCTGACACTCTTCTGTCACACAACACTCCTGACACATTTCTCCACCCATTCCAACCCGTCTGCACTCTCCTCTTTAGTTCTTTTCCACATTCCCTGTCGCACTGGATTGTTGACCCCAAATACTTAACTCCTGCATCTTCTTGACATCAGCCCCCTGTAACCTCACTGTTCCACTTCCCTCCCTTTCATTTATACACATCTATTCTGTCTTAGTACAACTGACTTTCAATCCTTTTCAGAGTATACCTCCATCTTTCCAGGTGTTCCTCCACCTGCTCTCTGCTCTCATTACAGATCCCAATGTCATCTGCAAACATTGTCCACGGGGATTTCTGTCTGACCTCATCTGTCAACCTGTCCATCACCATAGCAAAAAAGAAGGGACTCAGAGCTGATCCTTGATGTAGCCCCACCTCCACCTTGAACTCTTCTGTCTGACCTACACCACATCTCACTACTATCATACTCCTGCCATACATATCTTGGATTACTCTGACATACTTCTCGGCCACTCCTGACATCCTCATACAGTACCATAGCTCCTCTCTTGGTACTCTGTCGTATGCTTTCTCTAAATCCAGAAAGACACAATGCAGTGCCTTCTGACCATCTCTATACTTCTCCATTCACATTCTCAGGGCAAAAATTGCATCAGTAGTGCTCTTTCTGGGCATGAAGCCATACTACTGCTCACAGATATCCACTTCC
>JAEANM010015391.1:0-13639 GCA_017656035.1 Myanophis thanlyinensis
TAAATACGTCCTAATATAGGCTCGCAAAAGTGTTCGGTCGGATTCGGAGCGACCGGCCCTCCAACCGCTCTCTAGGCGTCTTTTTCGGCGCTTCATCTCACAAGGGCAGAAGTGACTGTGCGAAGAGCGCCCCGATCCAGAAAGGGGCGCAACTGGGCGGTCCGGCGGACCTGATAGAAGGCCCCCCTGGAGATGGCTGCAATGTGATCTTCTAATGACAGCCATACATCCAGGAGGACCCCCAAGTTGCGAGCCCTTTCCGTGGGGGATAAGATCTCTTGCTAAGAAGAGCTAAGAAGCTAAGAGACTTGCATATAGTTATGTGAGTTTGACCCTAAACGGGTAGTTTGACAAAGTAAACTGCCAGTCTGTGGATTTTTAATTTTACTTTTTCTCCCCTTAAGGACCAACATCACTAAATTTAAAAATAAATTAATAAAAGGGAGAAATCTTTATCCTTTCCCCTGTTTCGCTCATTGTTTGATAGCATCATAACATTGTTGAACCTTATTCCATCTCTTTTGATAAAGAATATAATTGTGTGGAAAAGCTATATTGTTGTAAAAATAAGTACACATTTGGCACACTCTATTCAATATTGATAGAAGATTTCATGAAAACGCATAGGTGATGGGTTTGAAACTTCTGAAGGAGACCGGGGCACATTTGAAAGTTGTCTGACATATCAGGAAATACTCCTTGCAAACCTAACTGGAATCAGGTTGAAATGGGCCACAATCAAAATTAATTAAAGAAGAATAAAACACAAAGTAATAAATAATAAAATCAACTGTTTTACATACTGTTCATATTTGCTGCTGATCATTCCCTTCATCTGTTGTATTAATAATTGTAATTTGACAATCATTTTGTGAGGACCTAACCAAAGGCAATTTATGGAATCCTTATGGAAGTAGATTTGTTTAGTGAAAAGTCTTATAAATGATAAAATTCAAATAAAAACAGGTGTGGAATATTTGTTTCTCCCCCATACATATTCTTTCTCCCTGTGTGTATGTTCTGAAATTTTTGAAGATGTTTAATATGCAACATTTGTTTAACACATTTTAGATGTTTTTACAAGCGACAGTCTCACTGGAGAGGACTTTCTGCTGAATGACATGTTCAGTTTTTCAAGGCTGCAGTTTTCTTGATGGGCTACTGCTGTTTCTTTATTTTCCTGATAGAGAAATTATATTGAACTGGTCTCATCTCCCCTGAGAAAACATTGATTGGCAGTTTAAACGGGATCCCATTAACACCACAATGGATGTCACTGGAGATTAAGTTTTGATCTGATTACAAAGGGAGGTGTCAGATATTCTGCTTCAAAAGAAGCTGCTATATGTTTCAAGCCTTCCTGCAAAATCAGGACAATTTTTCTGCTGTTTTCATTCAGAATGTCTACAAATGCCCTCTTCCTGATGCATATCCCTACATATACTGTATGACAACATATTACTATTGTGAAAATATTTCCCACTTTGCTAAACAGGGAGTTTGTAAAAAGCTTTGGTGGCAAGATAATTTTGTAAATAATTTCCCAAGATCTGAAATAAGACTCTGACAGCAATTGTATGTGCAATTTGTGGGGCTTAATCCTGAGAAGAATATTATCAAATTGTGGCTTTAATTTTGAGAAAGATGCAAGACATTTATTTATTTATTTATTTTAAAAATTTAAAATCCTGCCTTTATTATTTTGATAAATAACTCAAGGTAGCAAACATGCCTAAATCATGAGTGGAATCTGACCGGTTTTGCTACTGGTTCGGTTAAAGTGCTTTTAGAGGCTCCAGAGGCAGCGGGGATCATCAGGAAGCCTTCGTAGACACTCCAAACAGCTGATTCTGGTAAGTAAGAAAAAAATGAAGCTCGTATAAGGAAGGATAAGGGCAGAGGTAGGTGGGTGGGTGGGTGGAGCTAATTTCAAATCTTTACTACCAATTTGGGTGATGTGGTGCGATCCGGCTGAATTTCACCATTGCCTAAAACTGCTTCCTCCTCCTATTGTCCCCACAACAACAACTGTGTGAAGTGAGTTGGGCTGAGAGAGAGTGATTGCCCAAAATCAACTAGCCAGCTTTCATGCCTAATGTGGAACTAGAACTCACAACCTCCTGGTGTTTAGCTTGGTGCCTTAGTCCGGTGTACCAAAACTTATAAAAAGAACCATCTTCAAGAGAAATTTGCACAACACTAGGCCTCAATTTTAAATGTGCAAGATACTTGGGAGTTTCAGCTAAATTTTGTAACCCAAATCCCAGTAATTATTGCAATGCGTTCAGCAGATTAGAGCCATTCCCATATTTTATTTAACACCATGCTAACACTAAACTATTGCAGATTTGTTGGTGTCACAGAAGATAAACTGTAGGGTTATATATACGAGTGTGAAAGTTTCTGACATCAAGGAATTAGCCTCAGGGCAGAAATGGTGGGGAAAGATGAAAGACTCAATTTTCTAAATCCTCAGCCATTTCATTATTTTTTGCTAAACCTCATCTTCTTAATAAAAGGAAGGCATTTGACTAGATTTTTAACAACACAAAATCCACTTGGTGAACATGAACTCTTAAGCAACCATTTTGTCTTCTAAATCCCAATTTTTTCTTTTATAAAAAAAATATTTTTATTAGGTTATAAAAGTATTTACATAATAACAAGTACTTTAACCATACCGTGACAAATATATCTTATAATTATTTACAATTCTTATACATTCCTATATTTTTGATCAATCCATTTGTACAGATTATTAGACCTAGTAGTATTCTTTCTCCTCTTTTCCTTTCATTTTTAGCGTTAGTCTGTCCATTTCTGCGCATTTAAAATTTTTATCAATGACCATCTCCATAGGTGGTCTATCTTCTTGTTTCCAATTTTGAGCATACACAATTCTTGTAGCTGTTATGATATGTATAATCATGTATTGGAGGTGCCTTTGAATTTTGGGGTCAATCATGCTTAGTAAGTATGTTTCTGGTTTTAATTCAATTATTACTCCCGTTATTTCATATATATAATTTTTAATCTGTTCCCAGTACCTAGTGGCTTTCTGGCATTGTTATTATATATGATAGTACGTTCCTTCTTTATTTTTACATTTCCAGCATTCTGGCTTCATGTTAGGATACATTTTAGCCAGTCTTCCTGGTGGCAGAGACTGATAAAGCATTTTGTATACATTTTCTTTGTAGGCTGTCGACAATGTCAGTTTGCAATTCCTTTTCCATAGTCTTTCCCATTCTTCAAGTTGTATAATTTGGCCAATATTCTTGGCTCATGCTATCATAGATCTTTTGATTATTTCTTCCTCCATATCAATTTCAAGTAGATAATTATATATTCTAGTTATAAATTTATCCTCTTTACCCATAAGAAATTTATCCAAATTTTGTGGTGTTTGCTGTATTCCAAATTCATCTTGTCTTTTTAATATTTTATTTGTGTTTGCATGTATGGCCACCAATCTATTATCATACCTTGGTCTTTCAGTTCTTCCTTTGATTTTAAGTTTCCCTGGTTATCTAATAAATCTTTGTATCTTATCATTTTGTTTTCTTCTAATATATTTGGGTAAATTGTTGCTTCCATTGGAGATACCCACCGTATTGGCAATTTTATATAATGTTTTTCTTTTACTTTTGTCCATGTTCCAATTAGTGCCTCTCTAAATTGATGTCGCCAGAAATATGTGCTTTGTTTCATTTATGCCAGAGAAAGGCATGCCAACCCATCTGTAGGTTGTGCCCCTCTATTGCTAGTATCCTTTTGTTTTCTAATTTTACACAATTTTTGCTAAATCCCAGTTTTTTCATTTTAGTATTAGAAAACTGGAACTCTTATCTTCAGTTCTCCATACCACCACCCTCTCTCCCATAACGCAAAAATCTCAAATGAAAGTAAAGATACGGATTTTAAAAACTGGGGAAATTACATTAAAGTTTCTCCTTACAGTACTGATTTTAAAAAAATAAAAACAACATAAACTGCTATTTTCATGGAATTTGACTTCAATATGTTGGGGAAAGTAGTTTTATTATCAAAACAGCCCAAGGGCACATGTTTAACACTCCAAAGTAGAACATAAATAAAGATTGAAAAAATATTTGTTTATGTGTTTTCTGGAATATGAATTTGTTCAAATATTGCAATAGTTTGGAGATTAGAGAGACCCCAAATGTCAGGTGTTGTTTTTTTTCCAGATCCAACTTTTTGTATAATGACTCTGCCCATCTCCCAGCTTCTGAGCCTTCCTACTGCTGGAATGAACCAATTTCAGAAGCAAGAGATAATACTTGGGTAACTAAATGGATTCTCAATAAAGTGTCTTCATGATGTAATCCCTTATCTATTATTATAATATTTAATACAATACAAATGTAAGATACAAATGATCAGTCTTTTTAGAATCATTACCAACATCTGATGAATACAATTTTGCAAATTGTAGGATTTACTCACAATCTATTAAGTCTTTCTAAAATAATCCAGGATAATACTTCCAGTACTAAAAATAATCATTTTTATGCACACCAGCCAAAATGGTTTCAGGGAGACAGCAGGAGCATCTTCAGATTAAATCATTTTAAGAACAGTAACAGAAATATTTAGCTGTTTTGCAGACTGATAAATTAATGGACCTTGTTTATACAGTAGGTAAAACAGCAGGTCGCTCCTTTCAATATGAGACACAACCATCATGACCTCCACAATTGGACTGACAATTCTGTGTCAATTGATACTGATTTATGCATGCCAAACATTCTATTTTCTCCCTTGTTCTTAAAAAATAAGAAGTGTGCCTTTGCCCTTTGAAGCGACACATCATTAAGAAAGAGGCATTTGCCTTGGCAGCGGAAGGAGGAAATGCTAAATCAGGAAAAAAACACCTGAAAACAATGAGTGGACTGGCCAACTTTGTTCCATCTGACTTGCAGTGATTTATAGTGGGGTTCGCAGCATTAGGTAAAGTCTGTTACTCAAGATACAGATAGAAGTTGGCTGATTGTCAAATCTCTAAAGCTGCTTCTTGGCATGATGTGGTTACAGATGGCAAAGGGCAAGCAAGATAACATCACACCATTCACAAATCACTGCCACCTAGAGGGCGATTATGCTTACATTTATGCAGGCTTCCATTTATTCATAGTTTATTGAATCCTGTTTTGAATTTACAGGATGACTTTAAAGCTCAATAGTAAACTCATGCAGAATAAAATGCAAAGGAAAATGCAGAGGAAGAATTATAGCTAAAGATACATCTTTGACCTTGTAAATATGCCGTGCTGCCAACATCCCCTCCCCCCCTGCACTAAGATTTCTGATTTTAATCATGAATCACACCATTATTGATCCAGTGCAATTTTCAATGGTGTAGAAAGAGAAAATGGTAGGAAAAGATAATTTGATTTAAGTCATTGTATGTCACACAACTGATAAAAGCATAAAGGTCCAACACTATTTGCATTTTGCAAAGAAGTAAAAATAGCCACCATGGGCTGATTATGAATACACATGAGAGGTATTAGGTTTACATGATTCCCTCACACTTCTTTTTGTATAATTTTTATTGTTATGGTTTTAGGTGTATTTTCCTTTAGCTGTTCAGAGTCCTTAAAGGCTGGGGTGGGATACAAACACTACAAATTAAAAAAAAAAATAGAAAAATTATGATTTACTGATCATAAGGGGTCAAATAAACACATTCACACTTTTTATATATTTCAATTAAGTCTTAATTATTGTTATTTCTTGTTTTTTTTTTTTTAATACTGTACATGTACAGTAACTTCCAAGGCAAACTTGCATAATTACATGAGCAAAACCCCAGCCAGCAGTTAAGGGTTTAATAGGCATGAAATAAAGACATGCTGAATTTGCCTGTTTAAATAGGCAGAATCGTTTGTGCCTCTGCCTAACCCTTGGGATATATCTGCCTAACCCTTTGATTTCAGGAACAGCCCATGAGGAGATCATAATCTCATCAGCAACATTTATGAAGGCCTATAGATCAGTATTTATGTTTTATAAGCAACAGAAAACCTGTTCAGTAACAAGGAATAGCTATGCCTGTTTCTTTAAAAACAAACAAAAATGAGTATTGTAATAAAAATATTTTAGAATATTTTTTTTAGAATATTTATTCTCCTCTTGCATTCAGTACCTCAGTACCTCAGTTAAAATAAGCCTTAACAACATTCCTACTGTTCTACAGTAGGATGAGGGCTGGGGAATTTTGGAGCTGAAGTCCACATATGGCTAAGGTTGAAAAACACTGTTCTGGAGCATTTTTTTTTCACAAGGAATGTGCAGATTCTGGGAGCGATTCATCAGAAATTCTGGGTAGTTAATTCTGACTGGATCAGAGATGGAAATCAGCAAACCACTTCTTTTTCAAGAACATTCACTCCCAGAACATAATAAAGCAAGTGGGGGAGGGGAATCCAGAAATAAGTAAAGTTTAGAGTATGCACAACCCTAATACAGTAGTCCCTTGGTACTCAACTGCTCTGAAACTCATTGAATTTGATACTCAACACATTTTGCCATGAAACGTTTGTCCTGGTACTCATCATTTGTTAGGTATTTGACGTACAAGTTAGAACTTGTCAGTGTCGGCTGCCTTGTGACTCCCCACATTATTATATATGGGAGAAATTTGTTTGGTACTCATTTCTGGTACACATTGTGTTTGCTGGAACTAATTAATGATGAGTCGTGAAGTACCACATTTATGTATATATGTATGTATATATGTATTTATTTATTTATTTATTTATTTTCTATAACTGCCAATCTCAGTCAATGACTCTGGGTGGTTTACAATTCCAAAAAGTATATTACAATTAAAATGCTAAAAACATATTTAAAACAAAAACAAGCAAAAAAACCCACCCCCAAACCAATAGAAACATCCAAAGTATATACATAGCAGCCGAGATACTTGGCTGGTTAGCAATGCATCCAGGAAACAGAGCTCTTAACACATTCAGCACTCCAGGCATGGGAACATAGCCAGGTTTTTAGGGCCTTAGGAAAGGCTAATAGGGTTGGGGCATATGGTGTTTGCACATTTCTAATTATGACAGGTGGAGAAATTTAGCATTGCTATGCTGGGGGCAGCAGCAGCAGCAGTTCCTCAATTCAGCTCTATCATTGCCAGCAGCCTGCATTGTTCCCAGGATGAAGTAAAAACATTTCCCCTTCATCCTGGAATACTCTTTATCATCTGCTCCTTAAGGCATCCATGGGGTTTGTCTAGGAGTTTTGAGGGGGGGGGAATAGATGGAGAAATTCAATTGAGATAATTAATTGAGAGTAACTATGCACAGTGCTAGGGAAGGAACACATCAGGTAAGAAGAAATGAAACCAGACATCTTGTCCCTAACCCTTCTTCCTAGTTACTCCATTATCCAAATTAACCCTGGAACCCCTATTACTTTGTGACTGCTTTTGCTGAATATCAGGTCAATAAATATTAAGCTTTCTTTTATCCATGATTTGATTGTGGAGGAGAGGGTTGACCTCATGCGCATAATAAGGATGGAGGCTGTTTGGCTTTCTGTGCCTTTTCACCCTCAGTATTTTCAGCAGCCAGTCAAGGAACTAAGATGAAGTTGTTGTGGTCTTTAGGAATTTTATTCCTTTCCAGGCTTCCTGTCCATTTAAGTGCCAATTTAATGCCCAACAATTGCTCACTGTTGCAGATGGACATGGTCTGCAACCAAGTGTTAAGAACTCCTAGAATATCAGTTCCAGGAAACTTCCATACTCTTAACCACGATTACACAGGTTGTACTGTAGCATCTCAGCATTTCATGGTTGCCATGATAATCTGTCTGAATTTGTTACTGGCCCAAAGCAGGTGGCAGAACTCAAATTTGGTTTGGGTTCCTTCAGTTTGGCTGAAAGTTTGCATGACTGAGGAATCGGTTACAATGGTCTACACTGGAGGCTGATGGATTGCAGAAGGCTTTGGGAGACTTTCTGACTAATATGGTTCAGACTTTGAAGAGTTGATTGCCCTGTGAATGTAGAGATTTTGACCAGAGCATCTGGAATTATTGTTTCTGATATTTACTCCTGCTGCATAAAGCAGTTTAATCCTTGGTAACCCTCTGAGCTAAGGCAACAAAATGGAGATTTCTAAAAGGCTGCAGCAAAAACAATAGCGACAAAACCATTGTTCTCCAGGGTGATATTCACTCAGTGTCACCCAGCAAAGCTATTCCAAGTGATTTGTGGCCTTTTCGGATCTGGCCAGATACAAATCCCAGGGAACCCTCAACGTGACATTCTGAGGACAAATCAATGAGGTCCATCATCATTTAAATTTCACAATTCAATCCAATTCAAAGCATCCAGAGCACTATCTGTTCATTTTTTAAGGCATGATGATGCAGAGAAAGTACTTGATTGAATTCGGCAGATCGGCTGCTTGACTTTTGCTCATTGTAGTTATTGTATGTAGTAGGAAGGGGTGTTCACCTAGGTGCAAGAGGTTGTAACATCTTCCATTAGAGAAGAGGCTTCATAAAGGAAACTGTAGTGAAGCCACCTCATCAAATCTAGAAAATCCTTGTATTTGGAAAATTTAAGTTATTCTGGAGTCGGGCAGGACTAATGAATTAGTTAAATAAATGAAATAGACAATATAAATAATTTTAGGCAAGGAATTTAAATAGCTAAAAGTATGTTCTGTATTCATTTCAAGTAGGGATTAGGGCTGGTTTTGCTTCTGAAACTGCTTGATTAGCCTCTGGGAGGTTATCTTTGCTGTACTGATTCTCCTGGATTCTTGCAACTTTGGTATTTATGCTGTGGATTTCCATTTGATCCCAAAGACTATTAAACATCTCCATGAAACTGCTGGGTGAGATCCCTTAGAGACTTCAAACGCCTCTATTATCCCTGTAACACCCAGTTCAGTCTCCCCCTCTTAATTGGATTTAGATAAGATAGTGAGATTGCTGAACCAATACTTGAGTGCAATAAGGGACTGGACAAAAACCAATAAATTGAAGCTCAATCCAGAAAAGACAGATATGTAATTCCTGGGTGATATATCTATTTAGGTGATTGGCGTTCAAGTTCTTGCTGTGGGTGTGATTGTACTTCCCACAAAGGATTGTGACTTTGGGGGTATTTCACATGTTAGAGGCATGAGTGCCCCAAAACACCTTTAACCACCTCAGATAGGTCCATGAACTACAGCTCTGCTTAGAGGTAAACTCACTGTAATTTTATCCACAGTCTCTTAACTTCTCATTTAGATTACAGGTAGTCCTCAGCTTATAACCCTTCATTTAGTGAGTGTTCAAACTTATAATGGCACTGGAAAAAGTGGTTTCCAATTGGCCTTCACTCTTACAACCATCATAGCATCATCACTGGTCAGATGATCTAAATTCAGGTGCTTGGCAACCAGCATGTAATTATGATAGTTGCAGCATCATGTGATCTGCATTTGTGACATTCACAGCCAGCTTCTGACAAGCGAAGTCAATTGGGGAAGCTGGATTCACTTAACAAGAGCATGAGTCACTTAACAACCATGGCAAAAAAGGTTACAAAATCAGGCACAATTCACTTAACCACCAACTTGCTTAGCAATGGAAATGTTGGCTGTAAGTCAAGGACTAGCTGCACTGCAGTGCATGACACGTGGAGCTGCCCTTAAGGAAGCTTCAGAAACTTCAATTAGTTTAAAATGCTGCAGGAAGATAACTCAGTAAGAACAGAAGACCCGGTTGCAGAATGAAATTGGTCCTTTTCTCTATGTTTCTATCTGCTCCCTAAGGCCACTTTTTGAGTGCCTGATCTGAGTGACCTTCTATGCCAAGATGTAGAGAGCAACTATGCCAAAATCAACTATTTCAGCAATTATTCCTTACTGTGGAGGGTTCTCCCCAGTTCTGGTGCCATTTTTATTGTCTTTTTGCCACAGGTAAAGGATCTGTTTATCCTCCAAAGTGTTTTAATAGTTATTTGTCCCACTGTAATTTTTTTTATCTGTTTGATGCTGCTTTCACTTTGGTAGCTTTTATTTTGTACTTTTGTAAATATGTTTGAATATTTAAGTCGCCTAAGATAACCTCCTGTTTTAAATGTAAATGTAAATTTTAAGTGTAAATCACTCCGAGGTTTCTTTTAATGGAAAGCAGTTTAGAAGTGTTTTAAATAAATAATGTTAATGAAGGATAATTTTGCACATGTTATCAGTGTTTGAAGAGAGTGTTACAGTGTTAAGGAAGTCTTGGGGCATTTTCGCATGGCCTGCTAATGGCAGATTAGAGATGCCTCAGCAAATAAATTTAGAAGACATGAATGGAGC
The DNA here is from genome assembly GCA_017656035.1 of Myanophis thanlyinensis. Taxonomy (NCBI): domain Eukaryota; kingdom Metazoa; phylum Chordata; class Lepidosauria; order Squamata; family Homalopsidae; genus Myanophis; species Myanophis thanlyinensis. Next base: position 10,341 of record JAEANM010015391.1, read on the forward strand.
TCACCTCTGACTCACCAAGAAGACAGTCTGAAGTCCTGTCTTCCTGCTCCATTTGTAAAAGGCTGCTTTATAACGTCTTCTGGCAAAAGCTGTGCTGTCTGGTTTGTGTGAAGCATGCTATATCAAAATAAGGATAGGGGCATAGGGCTCCTCTGCTGGTCTTGGCCTATCCAGCCTATCCTGCCCATGATTTTTAGGACCATATGCCCTTTGGCAAGATGGGAGATGCCCAAACATCATATTTCCTATTTCTCTGGTTGTCCAGTGGTTTACTCTATACAGCTCTCCACCACCAAAAAGAAGAAGGAAAAGCTATTTTCCTACGTCCCTTTCTATATCATCTCCTTTGATACCCCTATTTCACTTATCATCAGTAGTTAAATTAAATTTTTTTACTACCTGTTCTGTGGGCATGGCCACAGGATTAAACATCACCAAGCACAGAATTACCATTACCATTACAATTTCACCAAAATTACAATGTAATAAGGGGAGAGGCAGTTTCTGTCAGCAAGGCAATAAAGATTAGTCTAGAAACAACTGCCTTATTTACAGGATTAACCCTGTAAAGTTAATCTTTACAGGATTAACCCTGCAAAGTGGGGGAAAAAAACAAAAGGAGATTTCTTCTAATAATCGGTTCTCCGAGCTGCTAATTGTTACCACCTGTTCTAACCAGCAAGATCATGATGGAGGCAGGTTATGAACCAGACATTTATTTGCTCAAAGTTTTACCCTATTGATAGATCTTGTATGAATCACGGCTGACTAAGCATCAAATCCATAAAGATGTAGAGTGTCCTATAATTCTGCATAAATCTATATAGTGCAGGATTGAAGCCATGCTAAGCAACTTGTTTAGAAAATTCGGTATTTAGAAGCAATAAAAGTAGTAGTAATAATAACGGGCCTGGGTATCTCAAATCAAATTAAATGCTGTCTTTATGATCCCCAAGCTCTTACATAAAGCTCAAATCATAATTGAACAGCTTCCCAGTACTATGGAAGGATTCCAGAAGGTTTGGAAAGCCCCTTCCTCCAACATCATAAACATTTGCAGGAAATCCCTCAAAAGCCTAGAACAAGGGAGGAGAGAGCTGCATGTGTGGAGGGTGCCTGAATCTGAACTGAAGGAGAAGAAATGAGATTAGGACATATGAAAGTGGTACAATAGAGGACCATCAAGCCCAAATTCTGAGATGACACTGAGAGGTCCAACTGGGTTGAATCCTTTATTCTAATTACACATAGAAATGCTGTTTTGAGACTGCCTTCTCCTCTTAATCTGAGATTGATCTACCCAGTAAGATCTAGAAGAGAAGCCTTTCTTCTTGGAAGGAATAGCCATCTGGTTCAGTTCCAAGCTCGGAGAAAGACATTGGAAACATGGTGTTAGGGTTCCACACATCATTCGCAATTTAATCAAAACTCCAAAGAAATCCTTAGAATGAGATTTTGTTGAAGACATTGTACTGGTACATCTGGAGAAAACCTGAATCTAAAGTCCTGTGTTTTCTCCACCTAAAGTAAAGTGAAAGGATTTCCCCCGTCCCCAATCATCACGTGCCACCCTCTGCTCTAATCCAACTTGAGTGGCATCCAAAGTTCACCTTCCCAGCCCGCCCCATCAGATGCGTGCAAAGTGTCCTTGCTTCTCGTGAGAAAGAATTTTAAAAGATAACAAGTGTCTGAGCTAGGTATTATCTAACTCTAACTCCCCAACATCCCGTCTCTAACATTTGTGGCAAGACTAAAAGAACTACCATGAGGCTTATAAAAGAAAAAAAAATAGAAATCCATAAAATCTCTTTTAGTCATGACAGGAAGCTGATTGGAAAGATAGTTTATTGATGAAGCAGAACCACCAATCACATGTAATTCTGATGCAGCTGACAAAATGGGGTTGAGAGTGCGGGGTTTTTATACCTTCTTTGGGCTTTGTATTTGAGCTTCCTGTTCCTCTGCAAAAACATGTCTTTTAATATTCTATTGGCTGTTGTCAGATTCCTATGGGGTCATATAGGGGTTATGCAGGGGTCATAGGCAAAAGAGGAAATGCAAATCCTAGGTGCTTGTCAGAGGTAATTTGATTGAAGTTTGGACTGCTCTGGGGGTGGTGCAATGAAGGGGCTTTGGACTGCTCTGGGCTGCTTCTAATCCTACCATTCTGCCTTTGTTTCAAAATATCCTGTTTTAAATGGATCACCAAATCTTCATTTCTAAAAGGTGGTTTCCTCAGTTTCCACTTGGGGGCAGGGAAAGTGGGACTGGCCCAATCTTTCTTAATGGCACAAAATATCTGCTGTGGGCTTTTAAGAAAGACTGAGTCTGCTTCCTGCATCTAAAAATAAATGTTTCCCCATTTCTCATTTAGGGAAATATAATATTCTGCCTTTTTTAATATTCCTTATTTCATTCTTCTAGGCGGGATGTGTGTGACTTCCCATACCAGTAAGATCTAGAAGAGGCTTCCTCTTGATCCCAACTGCTACGTTATGTTTCCATCTGGCAGTTTATGGTGACCTTCTAGGTCATTTTCATCTGGTCTGGAAGAGCCTTCTTCAGAGAACAAATAATTTCTAACTCAGATTTTTAAATAGTTGCGAAGATCTGGTTTTTCCAAATGACTTTTGAAATGTGACTTGTGTTCATTCTGTCCTGCTGTGGTATTGTCTTGTTCTTGGGTGATGGTCCTTGGTGCTCTGATGTAATTGTGTTATATTGTTTTGCTGTTTGTCATGTTATTGGATGTGGGAACTCTGAGTATTATTGAAGTGGTATATAAGTCCTAATAAATGAATAAAAAAATAAGTATTTCTCAACTCCAGGAAATATTTGTTTTTATAATACATTTTACTATCAAGTTAAGTTCCTTTCCTCTAATGTTTCACTCTGATAAGCAATGGCTCAAATATAATCTCTAACATAGGGATGGATGATTTTATTCACACTGCAGGCCATATTTGAATTTTGAAAGACCTGCTGAGAGCTACATTCTACAAAGTGGACAAGTTCAGAGCAAAAAAATTAAATTGAATTAAATGCAGCTAATAGGATTATTTTCCCAGGTATTTAATAACTCCCATTTCTTTTGCTTTAAGAATTACAGTTTCACAGCAACTTTTAGGATACTGCATCACTTCTAGTACCTTAAAATTGCAATATGGCCACAATAGGTCATAGCTTCAAGCATGTTATCACTTCCCTAAAACAAGAAAAACAAGTTCATGGCTTCCATGACAGCCATGAGCCTGACTCAAGTAATTCGGGACCCCACTCACACTGGGGGTCACATTCTG
>JAEANM010015392.1:0-13639 GCA_017656035.1 Myanophis thanlyinensis
TGAGCGTAGACCTAGCCTGCTTCTCTGTGCCACCTACTGACACAAACACGGCACAGAAGCCATGCCTGCAACGCCTGAATATGCTCAGAAAATGATGATAATGGATAAAACAGAAATCAGTTTTAGGAGAAACTATATAACCCATGCCTGTTGGGTAAATTCAGAGATATTTCCTTATCTAAATAGACAAATAAAATGACCACTACAGAAAATACAGCTCAGGAACCCGTTTTCCCTGGCAGAGCTCTTGGGCTGCCACAGTTGTCCCCGACATAAGTGACATCAAGCAGGCCATGCCCAATCCAGCCCCCCAAAGTCAAACACAACCCTCAATGAAATTGAATTTGACACCTCTGTCTTACAGGAATCTGAGAATAGTTTTTAAGGCCAATGCATCTTGATGTATTGCATATATAAGTACTTTCTCAAAGACTGTTACCTATAAATCTTAAAATCCTTTGTCTATCATAACTCTATTATATCCTAGAAGCAAGATGGAACTTTCAAATTTATATGATAATAGGGTCTAATAAATGAGTAGGAAGCATTGAGAGAATAAAAATAGTATCCTTATGACATTTCACAGTGTGTCCAGCATTAAGACCTGCAGTTCATCCAAAAGCATTTGTGACTGCTGTGATCTTAGGTTGGGATATTTTATTAAAGTAATAAAAGTATGGCTTCTTTTGTTATTATAAACAATTCAGCCAAATTAAAGGAAAACAACATTTTGAAACCTGTGGAACACTTGGAATTGGGAGAACATAATCACATCCCAAACTTGCCAGCTGATTTGAGGCAATGGAATCTATACCAAACCATGATGATGCCAAGATGACAATAAATAAAATAACAATCCTACTTGAAATATTTTGTGACAAGTAAATAACTTTACATGATAGTATATCTTTGCATATCTTTTGTCCTTCCCAGAACTGAAATTCAATAGGTTCTAGCAGGTTCGCTCAAACCAGTAGTAAATTTTCTAAGCAGTTCGGAGAACTGGTTGTTAGAAGAAATCTCCTTTTGTTTCTTTCCACTTTACAGGGTTAATCCTGGAAGAAAGGCAGGAAAAAAACATCCTGGTGTTGTTTCTAGCCTAATGTTTATTGTCCTGCTTACAGAAACTGCCCACCCAGTCACATGACTTCCCAGCTACACCCACAAAGCCATGACCACAGAACCGGTAGTAAAATAATTTGAATTCCAACACTGGTCCCTCCCCATGGTGAGCCATGCCATGGGGGGGGGAGGAGAAACAAAGCAGGTATTTTTATTGTCACCACATCCAAGGGGTACAGTTGCTCCTCATTATTTCTCAAGATCTTCTCTGTCATGTATGTCATTGTTTTCTGGACATGCTTCCAAACCATCTATTTTTATTTTCTAAGAATGTCTATGGCACCCATGACAAGAGTCCATTGTAGTTGTTCAGCAAATAAATTCAAACATAGTAATAAAAATAATTTAAAAGTACATACAAGTTGGCACTTTGTTTTCAGGATGCCAAGTCTCATTTTCTTTCTTTCTTTTTTAACAGACTAAAAAGCAAAGAGAATGCCCCATTGCCTATTGTGTGTTTATTCCTTCTCAAACCTTCGGTCGGGATGATAGATGTTATAGTTCAATATCCCCAGGGATGGAAGACTGTGCTTGCCGAGGTTTGTGAATGTGATGCCTCAGTGGTTGAAAAAGGATCAGAGCATGAATCTTTGTTTTGGGATTTTCCCAGCACAGTCTGTTCCTAATTGTTGACAGCTTCTGAAACCAGCTCATTTTCTATCTGTTCCATCAAAATGTCAATATTGGTTTTGCTTTTCTGCCAGCTGAGCCATTTAATTTCTCGCAGCAAAGGGCAATTTCTGTAAGAAGAGAGCCAAGATAATACTGCATGCTTGGGGCGAAACGGAAAGGCCAAATCTGCTCATATCCCAGGTCAGTGCCAAAATCACTTATGCTCTGACACGAGTTCAGCGCCTGCAGTTTTGTTTGAAGTGACTCCTTCTATGTGATGGTGCTCAAAAAGGAATTGGGAACATTTTAGGAGGAGAATTGGTTCATTTATAGTAAGCAAAAATCAACAGGAATTGAGTGGCTTCTTTTCAGATGAACCCATTTTTAAAAAGAAATAAGCTTTTGTCGGCAACAGTTCATTTAATGCATAAAGTGTGAAATGTTGTTGACACAAGTGTATTCCTTTAAAAAACATGTTTGTCTGTCTGAAAAGAAGTGACAGATTCCTATGTTAGTCTGACTTGTTTGATTATGGAAAAGACAATGCCTAATTCAATAGTGACTGGAAAGTTTAATGGACTTTTTGCTGGAAATGGGAAAAAATGAACTTGTGATTTATGGGTTTGATTATTAGAAAGAATATGGGAAGACGGGAGCCATGATATAACCTTAGAGAGGATAAAATATAAATGCATTTATAACTGCAGTAAAGAAAACAAGTCACTTTTTATATCTTTTTCTTTTGTTTCTTTTGTATTGTTTTTGCTTTCATTTTTTTCTATTTACTTATAGTTCTTTTACTTTTCTATTTTCTTTTTTCTTTAAATTTGTACTATTTTTACTTTGCAAAAAACTTCAATAACAATAAAAACAAAAACAGAATTTGTTACTCTGAATAAAAACAACCAGAGCCCTCTGGAATAGAAATTAAAGTTTCAGCCATTGGTGTTTTCTTTGTAAAATGAATGATGTTCCATCTACACTATGGATTTTTAGAATAATTTGAAAGCAATATATTTATAATGATTTGCCTCGAAAGTAGTAGTTAACATAGATGTTGATGTTCCTTACACAATCCTAAATGCTTATTACAAATTTGAAAAACACCAGGCTAGATTTAAGGAGTGTTTCATGAATCTATGTTCTGGTTCTGCAGAACCTGATTTTGGGATATGCACGTAGCATCTCAGAAAGGAAGTTCCATGAAATGACTCAGCAGTGTGGTTTCTGAATGAAGATACTGAAGCTCTTAGTCAAGTCTAAAACAAATGTAAAGTTCAGCATCTTCTACTCCTTCCAGTTTGTGCAAGTTGGAAGAAAAGTTTCCAACTCTATCTCCTTGAGTACACATTCCCCACAGGGCTATGTCTTGAACCCATTACTGTTTACCTTGATGACCATGACTGTTGTGCCAAATCTGCTACAAATCATATAGTGAAGTATGCAGATGATACGGCAGTGGTGGCTCTTATGTGGGACAGCAATGAAGACGCTTATAGGGAAGAGGTGAAGACTCTGGTGGACTGATGCAATAAAAAGTAACCTGAATATTCTAAATGTTAATAAAACAAGGGAGATCATTGTAGATTTTAGAAAGAGTCAGAAAGTCATACTCCACTGCAGTATCAAGGATGCAGCTGTAGAGATGTCAAAAGTATTAAGTATCTAGGGGAGCAGATAACTAACAATCTGAATTGGTCTCTCCACACATCATTCTTAGTGAAATGTGCAAACCAGCATCTGCATTTCTTGCATCAGATGAGGAGAGCACATCTTTCTCTTTCTGTCCTGGTCAGTTTTTACAGAGTCACAGTTGAGAAAGTTTTAACAAATTGAATCACTGATTGGTTTGGTGGCTGCAGTGCCTCAGATAGAAAATTCATACAGAGAGAGGTAAGGACAGCCGAGAAGATTATAGGAAGCTCGCTTCTTGTTATTCAGGATTCTGTTTATAAGTGCTATGTGTTAGAGCTCAAAGCATTGTTAGAGACCCCACACACCCACTTTATGGTCTGTTTCTGTTGTTCCCCTCTGCGAGGTAGTTTTGCAGTATTTTAGTAGGACTACCAGATTCTGTAAAAGCTTTGTTCCCTATGCCATCCGTCTGGTAAACTCGCAAGATTTGTTTTTCTCACCAGATATGTGTATACATTTGACTGTGTTGTTTATCTGTGTCATATAATATATGTGAGTATGTGAGTATATGCATTATTTTGTATTTATTTATTTTGTCATGTTTATGAAGTTTATATTGAAGGTGGTGACCCCTTTGAGAACTGCAATGAAGTTTCATTTTATGCCAGTTAGTGTACATTTAAAGTGGCAATAAAGTTATTCTAAGTCTATTCTAAGTCTTTTCCTCTGTTAAATACAGCTGCAAACAGTACAGAAAGAGAATTCTTGTTTTTGTACTACAATTCCCATTCTCCAATATTGCCTAATGGGGTTTTAACTTATTTCTCTATTATTGCTCATTGAGGAAAACAGGCATTACCATGTCCATTAGCAGGCTCACAATCAAATTAATCTAAGTTGTCCGCCTTGGTGATTGCTTTTAATCAATCAATCAAAATATTTGATGCATTTTTATATCACAATTGGATGTCTTAGAAATTGATGTTTTGAAATGTTGATGTACAAGAAGCAAACTATTGATACAATTAGTATAAACATTTTTACTGTATACACACCATTCGTAATTATTTTAATGACAATTAAGAGTATATAAAATTAAAATTATTTAAATAATAACTATAAAAATATCTAGTGAAAATATCTACCCAGAAGTTTGTAACTAAAAAGTTGATTTTCACTCAATATTTCACTCAATATTTATCCAAGTATACATTTATAATTGTATAGTTACAGTATATTGCTATAACATCATTTTTTATCAATCAGCAAAGGAACCAAGATAAAACCAACCCAAAATTAAATATCTTATATCTAATCTTTATTACTAATTTACCAAACCTTCCAGGAATGCTTATTAGCAATGGGAACATCTATTTCTAAACACAGATATTTAGGGTAAGATTCCATTAGATGTAGAAAGTCTTAGCTTGCATTTTTGGTTCCCTGGAGGGAACTATTCGCCCCTGGGTACAGTAAGTCAGGTAGCTAGAAAGCAAGAAAGCACTACCAGACAAAATAGCGTGAAAGACTTGGGAGATAATATTTCTTTGCTAGCCTTGGCTTTGGCTCAGCTTGCAGTATCTGAGAAAAATTGTAGCTTATGGGAAGAGAGCATTCAGCTGCTGCAGCTTCCCATTTAAACTATTAAGTTGATTTCCCACAAAGGTAATTTTCTGCTTCCCTGGCTTGGTTCTATTCATCTTTTAGAAGGTAATTAGTATCTCTTCAGCGTGCCTTTATGCCCAACTAATTGCACCTTGGTTCACAAGTTAGAGTTAATGCTTACCTATTTAAGATAGTGCTGTAATATCCAATTAGGAATGAGCCCAGGCAGAAATGTACACTGAAATACTAAGCTTTGCCTTGCTGGTTTAACATTATTTTGGGTTTTCAGAAGGAACACTTTATTCTGATGCTTATTCCCTGGTTAAGTATTTTACATTTGTTCTAATAAGACTGTTTTCCCTGCATGGGCAAGTCTGTCAACATCTTTGGGTGCCATTAAATCTGGGTGTTCACAGTCCAAGATCACCTCCTATCTTTTTCCACTAGAGTTCCTCAGGAAGAAGGCACATGCCAGGTGCAGCTGTAGCCCAGTTCTGCAATACTCCCACATTTAAAAAATGGTCATAAAACAAGAAGCAAATATAAAAACTGGGCACAGAATGATGTTAGATATAAGGCTAAAGCAAGATGGTAAGAATGGCAGTGTTGTTTTTTCTTCAACCTGATTTGCCTCTGAGGAAAGCCATCCAGTTGTATTTTAAATCAATCCAGTTCAAATTGCATCTGCTCATCTCATAACAGATGAGATCTATTAAAGACAGGTAACATCTCTGTTGCAAGAGCTGCACTGACTTCTAATTTTCTCCCAGGTTTCATTCAAGGTGGTGTCAATTTCACCTATAGAGCCATATATGGCTAATCTTCACAAACATCTACTGCACATTGAATCTGTCCACCCCAGTATGATTTACCAAGGAAATGTAAGTTAATTCCTGATAGGAAATAAAACTGGAAATGGGCTCCGATACTAGCATTCTCTGTTATGTTTCCCTTTCTCTGGAACAGCTTGCTCCCTGAGCTAACTAAATTAATACAATGCAGAGTTTTTAGAGGTGGAAAACTTGGGTGTGTTAATTTATAATGATGCTTTTCCTAACACTTGAGACAAACATGCTGTTGTGATGAGGATTAAATTATTATGGATATTTACTCACATAATGACTTGGACAAGAATCTTTATTGTGTTATTTGTTCTACTGTATTATTGTAAGCTGCTTATAATTTGAGGAACAAAGGAAGGGAACAAAAACAAGCAAGAGCAGAAAATGAGAGTCAGGGTGGTAGAAAATGGGTATCAGACACCATGAAGTCTAAGAGAATATCTTGCCCAGGGCTCCTTGGTTTTGTCAGCACCTCTGCTAATGCCATGTTGCAATGGGCTTCAAAAAAGAGAATTATCCAAAAGATGCAACAAAGATCCAACTATTTTCCAATTGTGTTAGTAGCTAGTTGAAGTCATTGCATGTGCAGGATTGTTTTTCTGAATTACATCCTCAAAAGTAAAACAAGCAGTAACTTTATGTAAATTTCAATCCCTTCACATCCATCCATTATTGTAAGGGGGGATATGTTGCAACAACTCATTTAGAAAATTTTATGCATGTGAACATTTATAAGATAATATTTTTGAATCTAAATGTAGTGTTCTGTGAGAAGAATTGTGAAAAAGGTACAAATAAGCACTTCAAAAACTGGAAGAGGAATAAAAATCTTTACTCCATGGGACATTATTCAATGTTGAATTAACTTTGTATATATTTAGATTTCTACAGGGCATCCTAGAGACTATTTGGTACTTTTAGGACATGTCTTCCACACTATTCTAACTTAGGCTAGAGCACAAGAGGCCCACCTGCTGTTCAATGGAAAGTAATCTCAATAACATTGGTTTAGGACAGGAGTGGGCAATTGTGGCTCTTTTATGACTTGTGGACTTCAAATTCCCGAATCCCTGGGCTAGGCAACTAAATAAAATGGAGGAAACATTTTGAGGTGTAAGAGTTCCTTACACTTACACCTCACAATGTTTCCTCCATTTTATTTAGGTTGCCTTGCCCAGGGATTCTGGGATTTGAAGTCCACGGGTCATAAAAGGGCCACAATTGCCTACCCCTGGTTTAGGAAGTCAGAGAGTTGCAGTCCATACTTCTTAAAGTTGTCAAAGTTCAGAAACACTGAGGTAGAAGATTGTCCTGTCATCTCTATTAAACTAAACTCCATATGCCATGGAAGATATAAAGACATATCAGTCATTGCTCCCACCATCAACTGGCATCAATCAGAATGTTTTGATGAGAACCAGGGGAATCAGAAGATCCAGGCAGTTCAAATGGATATAAAGATTTGTTGCAAGCTTAAGCTTGCTACAAGAATCTGAACTACTAATGGCCAAAGGAAATGGCAGTAGATATAGATAAATACTATACAATAGAAGGATTCAAGGTAGGCTGGATTTAGATCTCTTGTGGGCACAAAGGGATTCATGACTGATGGTGCATTTGACCCAACCCTCCAGCTCAGCCTGATCATGTCCTACATTTGGCTTGTTATTTTGTCTGAATATTTTCTTCCCTAAATTTTTGTTCTAATTTTGTAGCTTAAAAATATAACTGCAGGGAAGGAAAAATATTTTTCTTATCTGAAGGAAAAATAAAATTTACTGTAGCATCTCAATAATAGCAGGAGTCTTCCCAACAAGACTCCTTCTCATTGTAAATTCAAATGGTGCATGCAACAGAAACACAGTTGTAGAAAGGAAGTATCAGCATAGCAACTAAAATTTCAGAGATTTCAGATAGATATTTAAAACAGAGACAGGCACCTGAAAAGAACAGCATCAACAAGCCAAGTGCTCTTCAGATACAGTCTCTACAGTGTTAGTCTTGCATAGAAACCTTGAATGTTGACATCCAGGCAGAAAAGGAAAGAAAAGAAGAGCTGAAAAAAGGAAATGTATTTGCTTTCTAATGGAGGGAATGTCCTCAAAAAAGTTACATAAACAGAAGTTAGGACTATGCAGTGCTTTGCATATGAATCAAACATGAATTCAACACTTTGGAACATTAAGATAGTACTTGTTTGGAGCTCTTTACAGCAGCCCCAGCTGCTATACCACTCATTGAAAAGTAGTGGCTATTTTAACTTGTTCAGATAGACTATGGATTCATGCTCCTGTCAGCCACACTACATAGATCAGACCCCAAAATCACAGAAGATTGAACATACCTTTATTGAGATTGGCTAGAATAACAGAACTTTGCAAATCTGATTGTGCTGTACCTACTTTCCCCTTATATTTCAGTGAATTATGAAGGTATCTGTCTACTCTGCTTCCATCCAAATAGTATCAAATGTTTCAACCCCTTTAAATTGCTTTTTGTACATTTATCTCACATTCATCCTCTTTATTCTCTATAGCTTCCCAAGCAGCTTTTGAGAATGAAATCCAAATTGCTGGACAGCCCTAACAGAACAGCAGATCCCACTTGTACTAGAGATTTTGGCCTTGAATGTATCATAAGATTCAGTGTTATCCCAAACCCTCCTAAAATAATAGAACAAGAAGAAGTCAGGGATCAAATTGTCTTTTGGCTTGCTTTTTCTGTCTCTTTATGAGACCTATTTATTTGCAACTGATTTTTGGGTTTATTATGTCAATTTAAGATGATTTGGGACGTCTATAGGGATAAAAATATTCAAGAATAAATAAATAGTAGATATAAAAATGAGATATTTTGTTAACAAACTGTAGGGATGTTATGGCAAAAATAGCAGCTTTGAAGATCCTGGAAATTGGAGCGAGTGAATGCTAACATTACATGACTTATCTACACGGCTTTTGGAAGATACTAATGCATTATTTATGGCCAGCCAGCAGGCAGAAGCCATGGAAAGAACTTTGGGAAAATGTCCTATGCAACAGCAGGTGCGGACAAATGAGACCAGCTGCACAGGTGATGGCTGGGGAATTTGTGAGCTTGATTTGCCTAAATGCTTCAAGCTCAGGCCCCCGGGACTTTCATTCTCCCCCCACCCCCCCAGTCAGTTTCTTCTTACAAAGGTCTCTGAACTTTAGTTACTGAGAATAATTGCTCCATCTGCAATGGAAAGCCTGACAGGCACTTTGGTATATTTGTTTAGCTTGCCTTTGAAAACAAAGAGTAACATTTTAAATTCATTTTTAAAGTTTCTGTCTGTCCTAGGGGAAAGCTCTGATTTTATATTTAGAAAAAATGAATGTGCCATTTGCTAAAATTTTAAATACACTAGAGTGCTTTTTCCTATATTTTCATCATACACTCTCACATATTTCAAGTTATGTAATATACCAGGAAGACTTCATATACCAGAAGTATATTTGGTTGTCTCGTAAACATAAGTTTGTGCAATTAACTGAAATCTGATCTGAGCATTGTAGCTCAATGTATTGGGTAAATCCAGGTAACTGAATTTATTCAATACATTGTAGTTAAGAAAACAAACTGTTTGTATACCACAGAAATATTTTCACTAAAGTTGTAATTGTGAATATTTTTTGGTTTGAATAAAATTCCAAGGAAATCAACAGTCTACATTAATAAATCTGAAAGTATACAGATTATTCTATTTTGACAATAGAATATTTTGATTCAGTGTTATTTCTAGAGCTATAAATAATAGCATAAAAGAGTTTCAACAGTTTTTTCCTTCCGGAGATCTACTATATAAGTTGAATAAAGTGGTCAGTCTTTTGTCAAAACTATCATAGGGTTCAATTTGATTTGTATTTCAGATTCTGAGGTGTGAGAATCTCTTTTCAGCAAATGACATAGCTTACTAAATACTTGTGAGATGGAGCACATGTAAACCCCAAGAGTTGCAGAAATAAAATTGTGTCAAATTATTTCAATTAATTTAAACAATGTTTAGATGTAGCATGTTCCAAATTTTGGTATAAAAATTTTAATTTTTTTAATATTTTACTGTATTTTATAAAACATATAACTCAAGAAACATTTTAATGTATTTTTATCCATTCTCAATTTGTGGTTGATTCAAATAAAAATAACAAGAGGGGGACCAATGGAAACTCACATGGCAAGAGTTCATCTGGATGCTTGTCTGGATCAGGCTAACAGATACTTTATACATTAATATTTTAAACATACTTTAAATGTTATAGTCTGAGTAGTTGTTGCACTATAGTTGCTGTGCTACAGAGCTCAGAATTTGAGAGTTTAAGGTTCTGATCTTTCTCTGCCAAGAAGATAAATTATTTTACTTAACACCCTGAATTTCGAGGTACTAGTTTGTAACTGGAGAAGAACTAGATATAGTAGACCACTACATGTACCTTGGCTAATGGATCTCAGTGGAAGGTGATAAAATAAATACAATAAATTGAACAGCATGTTAAATGTGGTTGGCAGACATTCTGCAAGCTAAGTGTAATTTTCAAGAACAATATCCCCCTATGCCTGAAGAGGAAAGTTTTCAACCAGTGTGGGCTACCTGCTGTAACATGTACTGGTGAAACATGGACACTAACCTCACAATCTATACAAAAGCTATGAGTAGTGCAAAGAGCCATTGAAAGATACCTTCTTAGACTTACAAGACAAGACAGAAAGACCTGCACTTGGCTTAGAGAACAAACAAAAGTATATGATACCATCAAGAGAGTAAAAGAACTGAAATGGAAATGGACTGGTCACATAGCAAGAAGAACTGATGGCAGGTGAACCAAGACAGTCATAGAATGGATCCCACTTGATAAAAAAAATATCCACAAAAGACACCTAAGAGAAGATGACATCAGCAAGTATTGCAGGCTCAATTGGCAAAAGAAAACTGAGGACTGTGTTGGTTGGAAACATGCGGAAGAGGTTTTCATCCTGCAGTGGATAGAATGGTGGTAGTGAGGAGGATGATGATGATGATTTTGCAGACTGAAAGACTCGCAACATGATTTTTATAAGATGTTTTAAACACTCATAAAGGAATAGATTAGAGGGAATATTAATAATTAATGTGAATTAAGAGAAGATAACTTGTTTCCCAATAAGATAGGACTGGAGTGTTTAGGGTACCTGTAGTATATAGAACATAGCATGTCCTACTTCTCCATTAGTAGATTTTCTTTTTTTTTTTCCTTTCTTTTTCTCAAACTCTGTTATAATTCTGTGAGTCTTCTGCCAAAATCCAAGTAAGCCTGGATAAAGTCTCTGGGTATTATACTTTGAGGAATAAGTGTGTCCCATATTTCATCAAATGGGTCATTTAAGCTCTTTTCATTCCAGCTTACTTTCTGATTTAACAATAGAAAGTCGCTGTTTTAATGTAATCCTGCTGGAGGTGAAAAATTCACAGTGGAAGTTACTATATTATTCAAGTTAGCTTTTAAGTGTGTTCTGAAATTGATGTAGTTGTCTATGTCTGGACAGTTCTATAAAAGAAGTGCAGTTACAATTTCTGAGTTCCCTTATCACTTGACCAATTATAAATCTTATACAAGCTTAGTTTATAGGAAAATTCTCTAGTTTTAGGAATATATATGTACTATGTATTTTTGGTATTTGAACCAAGGCAATGGCAATGGTAATGGTCAGCATGATTGCAAGGGAATCTGCAGCCGCTGTTTATTCTTAGGGACAGAGCATAGTTTACTGTTACCAATAGGAGATCAAACTTCACACCAGCCATAGCAATTAATCTCTTCACTCCCTAAAACATTGTGTGCATGTGTTTTGAACCCAGATTTTAAATATGAGCCTTTTCAAATGAATAGATTTCTAGCCTTTTTTCAAAATTGAAGGTTAACATCTGTCATATGTTTAGTCATTCTGCTTTTAATGGGTGGGCAGATTAGATTTTTATCTCACCTTTTTTTCTTCATATAAACTTAAGCTGGCAGACATACCCAACATTCTTTCCTTCTTCTATTTTCCCTACCACAACAACCCTGTAAGGGAGTTGGGTTGAGTTACCCATACCAGAGAGTTTTCATGTCTAAAGCAGGACAGAATTCATGTTCTCCTTGTTTCTAGGCCTACATCTTAACCACTACACTGAACTGGGTCTCTAGTTCCCATCTTGACAGCTTCAGGCCTTATATGACACTTAATTCTTTGCAAATATTACTGTGCATTGAATAGCAACTGCTACCCAAATCCCAGATTACTCACTATCTAGATACAACTTCCTTTAATTTTATTTTTTCAGTCATTGACATTAACATCATAGAAATGGTTTGCTCAGTAAAACTGAGCATGTGAATATTGGAACAATGAAACATAACTTTGTGTATGGGCTGGTAGTGTCTGAATAGACAATTAGTAATTGTTGGATAGTTCAATGAAAATAACAACCTGATGTGGCAGATGGAATAAAGGAAAATGCATTTGAGGGATGCTTAGAAAAGGATTGACAATGAAGCAACAAATCATTCTTTTATCCTACAATTAGATTACATAATATTGTGATTATTTTATCAAAAATACAGAGAACTTGAAAGAATATAGGAAAAAATACCTATTAAAATGACAGGGTCACAAATCTTCATAAAAGAAGTAGTCAAATTTTCATACTTTATTACTTAGGTAAAAAACAAAATTAAAGTGGAGATAATATTAGAACAGAAAATTATGGATGGGACAAAAAAAGTAGTAGTGTATATTTCTTGTTTCCGTGATACTTTTTCTGGGATTTCCCTAATGAATCTGAACAGTGAAAGGTTTAAGAAAGAGAAACTGAGAACTTCTTTATAACATGCATAATTAAACTACAGAGCTAGCTAATCACAGCATGCATTGTTATCTTTGAAAAATGAATTTATAGAAGATACAATTGTTATGATGCTTGTCACTATTTCTAGACATGCTCTGAAATACTTCTCAGTGAAGAAGAAGAGCAAGAAATGGCTGTGATTCCATCACTAAACTCTACCTGCTGGCTTTCATGGAATCTGGCTAATCTTTAGAAGAAACAGGATGCTGGATTTAGATGGAACTTTGTTCTATTCTGGCAGGGTTTCAAGCATCCTTATAGTTTCCCGCAAGGATTCTTTCAGATGTGGTTACTTTTTTGTCTCATTCAAAGAGCTGGGAATGGAGAGGCAGACAAACAAGTTTGATAACATCAATTTGTATTTTTCCTGTATGTAGTGGATGTAGTCCTCCATATCCATCTTTGTTTTTTTACTGGAAAACGTGAAAGTTCAGTGCCTGAAAGCATCCTGTCTAGTGCACTAAAAAAATGTCAGGTTTAATAAACTTTTCCAAAGTCTTTCAATAATCTAGTTTCGTGTAGTGCTGACCTAGAAAGCAGGAGACTGTGAATTCTAGGCTACTTTTGAGGATGAAATGCTGCTGGTGACTTTGGGCCAGTCACTCTCGGCCCAACCCATTTCACACAAGATAGTTATTGTTGAGAAAATAGGTAGGATAAAAATCTAATTATCACATTTCTTAACATCTGTTGAGGTTGGCTTTCAATTGCCTGATGATTTGAGCAGGTGCTGCTGTCCCATTTTCTTCACTGAAGTGTGAAATATAATTTATCATGCGTTCCATGTATATAAACATTGCATATAACATATATGGACATGTAAAAAAAAAAAACATTATATGACTTTTTGTTTTCTTAGAAGTAAATTATTTCCCCTGGTCAAAATAAGTACAATTTCAGAAACTTGCCAATTTATTCAAAGATATTTTTATTTATTTAT
>JAEANM010015393.1:0-13639 GCA_017656035.1 Myanophis thanlyinensis
ACACCAAGATATTTGAAGCAGTCCACTCTCTCTACTGGGCTTCCATTGATGACCGGGGTCTGATAGTTTCTTTCCTGATTTGATATGTGTTTGTTTCACTGTGTACTGTACTGTATATTGTTGAAATGACAATAAAGCCTACTTGACTTTTGCAAAAGTAGCTCGGCTTGGGTGTTTTTCTTTGTAATAAAAGACTTCCCGTCTTGCAACCTACCTCACAACCCACACATACAAAGATTATGGGAATTGTTCTCCCATGTAGTATACAATCAATATTTGCCAGAAATTCCTGCAGCTCCTTTAATGTTGCTATAGATCTTTTGGCAGCCTTTCAGACAAGTTTCCTTCTTTTTCATAATTTTGGAGGGACACTCAGTTCTTGGTAATGTCACTGTTGTGCCATATTTTCTCCATTTGTTGATGATTATCTTCATTGTGTTCCATGGTATAGCCAAGGCTTTGGAAAGCTTTTTGTATCCTTCTCTGACTCATACCTTCCAACAATGAGATTGCATTGATGCTTTGTAAACTCCCTTTAATTGATAGGTGTGTACTGGTTACTATTTAACATGTTTGAGTGTGAGTGGTTAATTCTGGACATAGCCACATCCCTACTTATAAGATGGTGTGCACACATATGCAACTATGTTACTGTACAGTGGTACCTCTACTTACGAAATTAATCCGTTCCGAAAGCCATTTCGTAACTGGAAAATTTTGTAAGTAGAGATTCTTTTTACCTGTAAATGCCCTAATTCCTTCTTCCGCGGGCAGGAGCGGGTGGGCGTGGCTCCGCAGCGGCAACGCCAGCTCTTCTCCCGCCACCCAGGTGCTGCTGATGAGGAAAAGCGGCTCCGGCAAGACGAGAATGCACTCCATTGCGGGATTTAGCCAACTAAATCCCGCGATGGAGCGCATGCTCAGAGCTGGTGTTGCCGCTGCGGACCCGTGCCCTCCCGCCGCCCCCCCCGCCACTTGAGAACAAGTACAAGATATTTTCGCATCTTGGAACATAATTCGTAAGTAGAGACTATTTTTTTCTCGAAAAATTTTTGTAAGTTGAAATTTTTGTAACTAGAGGTCTTCGTAACTAGAGGTACCACTGTATTTTTATTTTTCCCTGAACAGATTTGTTTGCTTTTAAATGAATTGTACAGCTTATATGTTATATGAAAGGAAGAAACAATTCTGAAGTGATTTTTCTTGGTCTAATTTTTTTTTACATCTCAAAAACCTGCCGTTTTAGTATGGATGTGTAGACTTTATATTCACAGTATAATTAATAGTAAATTAAAGAAAAGTAGTATGGTTTATATCAACTGAGAAGTCAGTTCCTGAATTTAATGATATTAATTAATTAGGAAATATTGTAATCAGTTACAGATATTTTTCTAAGTAATGTTGCTTCTGGAGGTATGTGTGGTACTAAATATTGTAATAGTATATGGTGAAAACAAAGGTGTTGATAATGAATTGATTTTTCTCTTTATGACACTTTAAAAGAATATAATGTTGCAGTTGTGGTAATATGCAAGAGTATTATTTTTTTGTTTTAATTAAATCGTATTTGTTTTCTATTTTGTGTAAGAGATACTATATTGAATCTGAGAAATGACCATGAGCTAGGAAGCCCACTCTTTAGCATGAAGATCCTAGATGTTGGCTGTGGTGGTGGACTACTTACTGAGGTAGTAATTGCACCATTTGATGATGATGAATGTTCTTCTCTTCTGCCTTTAATTAATAGGAGGAAACACTAAGCTTTAAAATATTTTTTTATTTCTTTAGAAACTCTGTTTAGCTAAGGTTAATTCTTGAAACCACAAAGACATTTGCTTTCAGCATTATGGACATTGCTGTCACATTTTATCCAGATTAGGTAGCTAGCAAGAAACAGGTTACAAGTTTTATATTGCCATTTAGCGCTGGAAACCTGATCCTTACCAGCCAGCAAAACACTTCATCAGGGGGCTGGATAGCTGGTTTCATCATTGCTGATTACAGGGGGAACTCCACCATCTGCAGTAGGTTATTAAGATTGAAAGGAACTAAGGAAGGAGAGAATATGGCAAATGTGAGAGGACTTAATATGTCTGTGCTTGTGAAGATGTGCATTAGATGCAGGCATTAGAATGACTCTATACATGTGTGTGATTCCTAACAGAAATTGTGCATCTCTTGGCTATGATAGAATGTTTCCCAAACACTACAGCATGGAATGAATGTTGCCTTTAAATCTTTCTGCTTTATTCAAATTTCCACCGTATTTGCCATGATTCCATTTGAGTGATATTAAATTTCAGTTTTGGGCAGATGGCCCTTCTGCCGCCCCCCAAACCTTTAAAAATGATATTAGTATACTTAAATAGAGTAATTTAAATTTAATTATACATATCATTTAATCAATTACTAAATAAGAGGCAGAATTAGACTAAGGCAAAGGAAAACGTAACTGTTAATAGATCTAAGAAACATTTTTTTTGGGGGGGTACTCAACATTTTCGGAATACTCAACTTGAGGATAATCAATGAAAAAGTTCCATAACAAAATATTAGGATTCATATTTTATTAGTGCAGTATTTATTTTTAGAGGGCAAGAAAGCAGTTAACATTAAGCTTAAGTAACTTTAGCTATATTTGTCAGTGATATGGAGACTTTTTCATAGTTTAATACAAGATAAAATGACATCTTTATGGTATTAGCCCCTAGCTAGACTGGGAGCTTCAGTTACTGGAATTGATCCTTTGGAAGACAACATCCGGACAGCAGAACTGCATAAATCATATGATCCAGCCCTTACCAAAAGGATTCAATACAGAGCCTGTACACTAGAGGATATTGTGGAAGAGGGATCAGAAAAATTTGACATAGTTGTTGCTTCTGAAGTAGTAGAACATGTGGCTGACATTGAAAAGTTCATCAAATGCTTTGGCGAAGTATTAAAAGTAAGTTTTAAAAATGATAAAGTACATCTCAGTGCTATACTTTTTTTTCCCTATAAAGATCTTTTCTTTTTTATCTTTTGCATTTATGTTTCTTTTTACTTTAGTGGCTCATTGTTCCAAGATAAAATTTGGCTTATATTCTGATTATTTAGACTGAATGCGGTCACGACCTTCATTGTGTTCCCTTTCTATTTTGAAAATATTGATCTAGGCAATCTAAATAGTGAATACATATGGATTTTATTCATTTATTTTATTTTGTACAGTATTTAATTTTTCCCTAGGGATTTGGGTGAATAGCATTAATTTTTTTCAGCTCCATGACTTTTTTTTTTTTGCTGTAGAGTCCTTTTATCCGTATGCAGATGTCACTGACCTAAACTTTTTGTATTAACCTTTTAAAATCAAATCTTGTAATTATATTCTTTATATGCTTTTTATTGGTAGTTGTATAAGTAACCAAGTTGCAAATTGCCCTTTGTTTTACATTAGCCTGAAGGTTCCCTCTTTATTACTACACTGAACAAAACTCAACTCTCCTATGTTTTTGGCATTATCGTGGCTGAGAAATTACTGGGTATTGTTCCAGTAGGCACTCATGACTGGGAGAAATTCATATCACCTGAAGAGTTAGAGCGTCTTCTGGAATCAAGTAGGTATTATATCTCAAGGAGGCAAGCAATCATATAGCATCCTTTAAATATAACTACTAGTTGATTTTGAATTATCTGTAACAGATGTTGCAGAAACATACTTCGCTCAGATGATTTTGAAAAATGAAGTTAGTACTCTAGTAGTACATCTTTGCTCAACCTGGTCTCTTCCAGCGCAGCGAATTCATTGTTGGCAGTACTGGTTGAGAAATCAGGGAGTTGAAGTCATTTAGCACATTTGGAAAATTCCAAATTGAAGGAGGGTATAATAGAAATTTGGTGCCTTCCAGATAAGTTGATTTATAACTTTTATCATTATTGATTCATAGGAGATTTGTATAAAGCTGATTATTTTAAGGAGGAGATACAAAAATGTTCCTTGGAAAAAGCTTGCTTTTCTAAAGCACATTTTATTCCATGTTAAAATTCTCTGATATTTTGCAATTTTAACATCAGCTCCACCACCACTACTGCTGCTGCTGCTGCTACTACTACTTCTTTTTGCATATATTCCCATTGTGGTTTATGTTTTCATAGTTCCTTCATCTCCAATTCCTTCATTCTCCATTGGGAGAAGGGGAGAATAAAAGAAGTCAGCATGCAAGATATGGTTTTCAGAAATTGCTTGGGTTTCACTCCTAACCCCCAAAATCGAGAGATTGGAGAGGAAAGGATTACAAAAGAGTAAACAGACACACAATGGAGAATACACAGGACTGTTTGGATAGTGTACTTGGGACTCCCGGCACCAACACATTATTTTCAATGTATTTTCCCCACTGTTTACTTTCTCTCTCTCCAATGCATATAAATACAGACATTAGTTCCCTTCTTGCTCTACCCCAATGCTAGGGTGAACATTTCGAAGGAGAGGTAGTGGGTTTGGAAGCAGACAAAGCCAGACGTGTAAAACTGATTAGTCTTGTCACTTTCAAGATGGCTATCATGGCAGGCCCAGGTGAGCTTTCCACAAGGTGGAGGAGTTGAGAAAAGGAAAGCACAATCATGGTCACATAGTTTCTCACTTAGTGAGCTTATCACTTAAGAGAGCAGCTGGTCCCAATCATAAATGAGGACTACCTATAGTAATTCACCATTGTACCAGAATAATATTGTAAGAGCCTGGAGGTATTCAGTGTAAATGATAGCATTTTTTAAATGTCCTCAATCTCTCCCCTTTCTTTTCCTTACCTGCAGATGGTTTTTCAGTTAAGGTGGTCAAAGGCATGTTATACAACCCCCTTTTTGGATCCTGGAGTTGGACTGGAAACACTAGCATTAACTATGCACTCCATGCAATTAAATCAAGCATGCAAGAACAACTGGATCTGAAGGAAGCCTCTATAGAGCATCAACAAGCAGAAGCTAACGTCAGAACTGCTGGCTAAGACAAAGCCCATAGTTGCTACAGAAGCACAGAAGATGTGATAAATAGCTGTAATAAATCAGAAAACGGAAAGCAACCTTGTTTTCAAAGTGTTGGCTAAAGGATTTGCTGCCATCTCCACATACATGGTAGAGGAATTATTGTTCATAGTATCAGATATTTGTGGGTAAGCATTCTGTGCAACTTGCTGGAAGTCTGAAATAATTCTCAGAATGATTATTTTTAAGACTTTAGAATTACTGGTTTTTATTTTTTGTAAAATCATTATTCAAATTCAACAGGTGGTCTATTTTTAAATGCAAAACCATATACATCACTAATAGGTTTTTTTTTAGGGTTAACTTCATCTGAGCATGATGTTATAGCGCTAAAAAGAGTGAGGCGAAATTCTATGTAAAGACAAATTTTTGAGCCTAGGATTCGTAACTGGAAGTTCCAAGTTACTCATTTATTTAGATACCAGCAGGGGTGTCATGCCATATGCACACGCCACAGTTACATTAGCTCCGCAAAGGCAAAAAAACCCATGATACATTGCGATACATTATGCGACGTGATCGAGTTTGACCCTTGTGCTATAGTGCCACCAAATCAAGTTCAAAAATTCAGATGACCACTAGAGGGCAGAAAAGCGATGCAGAAAAAATAACTCTTTGCTGCCCTCTAGTATCTGGAATTTGAAACCCAAATCTGGTAATGCTAATTTACAAGCATCACCTGCCCTTTGTATCACCCCCCCTCAAAAAACTCCTTTAATTAAAAAAGAGTGACATTGAAATGCTGCAGAAAACATCTTACCCCTACCATCATCTTTATTTCTAAAAATGCAGTGGGAATCAAAGAGGTTTCATGCACTTAGTAATAAAAATAGCGGGCAGCTCTTAACAGCTCAGAAAAAAAAACCCTGAAATAAACAGCAGTAGTAGGGAATCTCCTTTGTGTATGGGGAGATAAATGGGTGGCCTGTGAGTTTGGTGCTTTGTTGCTGAATTCAAATGTATATATGTATGGATTTGTGGATAAATCTCACAGAAGTCAATTGCAGAAATGCCCATGACATGTTGTTGAAGTTTAAAATGTATGTGCTGCCTGGAACGATTTTAGGGACAAATTGTGACTAGCTGGTACATTGAATGATACAATGGTTTTTAAACAGATTTTATTAAATACATCAAATTTGAGTTCACATACCATGCTAAGACAAAATACAAAGATAACGTGGTTTAGTGTGATGTATGAGTCTGATTCTGTTACAGCTTTGGGTTATGACATTGATGCACATAAAGAGCCTAAATACATTCTTTGATTTAGAAAAACAGAACAAGGGAATGGGATGCATTGTTTGGATTGTCTATTGGGAATATAAATCCTTCGTGTTTTATCAGATTTTCTTACCTTCACAGAGATTTTCTAGGTGTTAGAAAGTAACCTTCACTTTTTCTATATCTGTTTCAGTAGCTATCTGCTTTATGGTGGAAAGTAGTAATGGAGTGTTAAATGAGGAAATTTGGGGTGGTAGAAGTGGGGGGAGGAGATGATCATAATTGGTTGGGAGATGATCATAGCTTGCTTCTTTGAATGCATAGTTACTTTATGGGCAGAAAGAAACTATTACAACAGCAAATAGATCACTAAAGGGCTAGTTCAGGGCTATCAAACTCATGGCCTATAGGCCAGATGCATCATGCACTGGCCACGTGACGCCCAGTTTAGCAAAGGGGAAAAAAATCTCGATACGTCACATGATGCCATTGTGACAATGTGCTTTTAACACCCCTGGTCTAGTCAGATTTGCATCATTGAAAAATATTTGGAAACCATTTGTGGACTATGCACTTGGAAGATTGGACATTTCGGAACCTGTACCCAGAGAACGTGGATTTTGGCAATCATGAGGATTTATCCAAGGAACCAAATCTTCCTTTCTTATGTATAGCACAGGGTGAAATATTGTTTATATTGTTTTTGTTTATCTTATGTTGTTTATTATTAAAATAAATAAAATTAAAAAAAATATTTTTGAAGTGTTCAGTGTCTCTGTTTCATCTCCACATTGTATCTTGGCTATAAAATTGCTCAGAATTATTTTGTTGGATGTTGATGTCACATACTTTAAGAAACATGGGTTGCAAATAGATGAAGCATATTTTGTATTGAAAGGACAGTAATTACAGAGCTCTTCAAAAATGTTTTGAAATAGAAATAGCTAAGATGTAGTCTTAGAAGACCTAAGATCTGCATTGAACACATCATGTTTAAGAACAAGCCACAAACATTTTAAGCATTAGCAAGCATAAATGTTTTATATGAGGTTATGATAGAGCTATTGAGGCCTAATAGTTAGAGTAATGGGCCTCTTTCCATATATAGCAAGAAAAAGACAATGACAGTATACTTCAGTAGTTGTTTGCAAGGAGAAACTGTTTGCCAAGTTTGATTTATTCAATGAACTTCAAGTTACTATATTTCTTGAATGGAGACTTTTACAATGCTGTGATCTGTTAAGGCAGCTAAGCTTCTGCATCAAAAGAATCTCATTCCTTGCCAAAGGCTGTCTTCAACAATGGTATCCAGAAACTGATTTTGGAGAAGGCTCATGAATATTCCTTGGACAGCAAAGGTGACTAGCAAGCAAGTGTCAGAGTGCATAACACCACTGGAAGGCATAATCACAAAAGTGTCTTGCTTATTTTGGCTATGTCACAGAGGAATTCACTGGAGAAAGCAATTATGTTTGGAAGAGTTAGTGGTAAAACGAAACCAGGCCCACAACTAATGTGGGGGCGGGGGGGCTGGACACCATCAAATATGACACCAGCCAAACCATAGAACAACTGTAGTGCAATGTAGTGCAAGATTGGAAGATGTGGAGAGACCTTAGAATTGCCAAGAATTGGACACAATTGAATGGATAACATCATCATCATCATTATAATAATTTATATTTAAAGAATAGCAGCCATTTGTTTCTTCCCTAAATGGATTCTTCCCTAAATAGCTTTTAGGATTTATGTATGTGAGGAACAACTATTTCATACTGGCAGTTCTGTAATTTTTTCCTAGTTCTCAAAAGCAAGGAGCAACGGAGTATCGCAGGAACGCTGTACTATTCTCAACTTGAATTTTGGTTCGGCAGAAGTCCCTTCAAACTGAGTTTTAGAAATGGTTTCAACTATTTAATCTGTTCCTGTCTGAGATAAACAATAAAGTGTTCCAAAGATACCTGAAAGCTGGTAATTATTTCACTGAATTATTTTAGAAACCAAAGTAAAAAATCCAACCTGGTAACCCAAAGAATTAAACCAAGCTTTTTATCTGTTGAGTAAAAGGTTCAGAGGAGATACATTAAGATGTCACTAGAGAATATTAAATACTGTATGTATTTGCTAGGCAAAGAAACATCCTATCCACTCATTATTTTGTTTGGAGTACTTAAGCTGATCAAAAGATGTACTAGCAGAGATAGGTCCCTTATATAGCTTCTTGTAGAAGTTGTGCTGAAATAATGAGATTAGGACAGCTGTGTCTCCCTCAGTAATGGCTAGATCGTGGGCAAATTCAACTCCCAGAATTCCTGAGCTGAGCATGGCTGGCTCAGGAATTCTGGGAGTTGAAGTCCACGAGTCATAAAGGGGCCATAATTGCCCACCCCTGGCTAGATATTAGAAAATGTTTTAAGTAAGAGGTCCCCAACCTTTGTGGCTTGGCAGCCGAGCTGTGGCAGGGGACAGGAGAGGGGAACTCAGCCTCATGAGACCCAATTCCAATAGGCCATGGCCTGGTAGCGGACCTCAGCCCAGGAGTTGGGGGCCCCTGGTTTAAGTCACAAGGGATCCTTCTATAAACTATAACTTTATAACTTCTATAAGAGGCGAGAGAAGTAGAGCAAGTGTTCTTGGGTTTGTCTCTGGCAATCTTGCAGCTCGGATACTCAATTCTTGAAACCAAATTTGGCTAATTTTTGCAAGAAAAAATTCAACGTGTACATTCAGTTGTACATAATAATGGTTTTTCTGTGTGCAAAGACCTTGCAAAGAATTATGGAGGTGGATGGATACTTTCTGGAACTGCATCTTTTATGTACAAGAATGTTTCTTAAGTAAAAATAGGGTAAGGTGAGAATTCGATTCTAGAAAAGGCCAACTGCCTTCATAAGAGAGAAATGGCTGCAATGTGTCCCATTATTAGGCTTGCAGAAGGAATGGAACTGGGGAATATCCTCCCCTTACAAGCAACATTTCCTTGCTGTAAAGAGGTTTATTTTTAAAAGTTACAGGCGCGGTGGCCTTGGATTCCCCAATCCCCTCGCGACATTTCGTACCATGTATGACTGTGCATGTGATGCATAAAAATTTGATTTGATTTGATTTGACATTGTGCTCGGCCAAATAAAGCCTGCAGCAATGAAACCCCAATCTCCACAAGAGGAAAGCAGCGATCAAAACTAAAAAAAGGGAGAGAACCGGGGCGTATAAAATGCGGAAACACGTAGGTGCTAAGACCCAAAGGTCGGTGTGTAGCAAAACGGAAGCGGTTCCGAAGATGCGGCTCACCGCTTGAAGGGGCGAGAGACCACGTGACACAATCCTTGGCTGATGCCACGAAAGATGCAGGATACAACAACAACAACAACAACAACAACAAAATGAACCAATAGAAGAGAACTACGCTTCCACCCGGAACGGTATATAATATGCTAAATCTCCCGACCATCCTTCGGTCTGCCTCCCTTCCCCGGTGCCGGGAACCGCGCCAGCTCTCCTTAAACCGTGCCCTTCGCTTAACGAGTAACCTCCGCCTTCCTCTCTCTCCGCTAACCTCGCAGCTTTCGTGTTTAATTTTCCACAGAGCGGACTGGACTCGCCCGCGGGTATTTTTAAGGCGGATTGAAAGCCATGACATCACCTCCCTTCCTCCCTCCCTCCTCCGGGCGAAGACATAAAGACCGAGGGGTAGCGGCAAGGAAAAAGTACCGCCGCCGGTGATGGTGCTGATGTTGCAGAGCTCCCCAAGGACACTCGGCAGAGCCTTCGCCGCCGCGCTCTCCCTTTTCTCTTCTTCTTCTTCCTCCTCCTCCTCTTCCTCTTCCTCTGTTGTCGAGCTCCCGGCTTGCCCCTGCCGTCCGCACCTTGACGCCGCCCGGCTTCTCCCTCATGCAGACGGCCCTGGCGTCGATCCGTGGGCAAACGGGAGCTAGCAACGCCCGCGTCGCGCAGCATGCCCTGGGGGGTTGGCTTCGCCTCATCCAGGTCGTGCGTGGTGGATCTAAGCAGGAATCAGAGCCTTTGGTGCGCGGGGTCCGACGACCACTTTTCCTTTTATGGGGAAATCCTTGCTTTCCCACTGCAGGATTACGGCGGGATCATGACAGGGCTGGGATCTGATTCGTGGTGGAAGAAAACCCTTTATTTGACTGGGGGGGCCCTGCTGGCCGCTGCTGCCTATCTGTTCCACGAACTCCTGGCTATTAGGTGAGCGAGAGACCCGGGTTTTTATTTTTTTGGAAGGAAGTCAGAAATGCCCATAACACAGCAGGGGCCCGATCGTGAGGATTGTGTTTTCATTAGAGCAAGGTTTCTTTGGCCTGGGGAGGGGAGGGGAGGGCAGGGTTATTGGCCGACCCGGATAGGATACACATCACCGGTTTTATCTGCTCTGTACTGCAAAAATCTACTTCGGATGTCAGCCTTGAAGCCTTAGGATAGGGCCTCTGAACATAGGCAGAATGTTTTTCTAATAGTAGGCCAATGCATTCTGGGATTAAATGGTAAACTGATTTGCGGACTGCCATGGTCTCTTGAGCATACACCCTCATAAAACTGGGATTACACATTTACTTCGGGAGATTTCTTATATAGCCTGCAGGATCGATTGTAAAAGAAATACTATTGCCATAAAACATAAGGAGTCAACATTTAAGTTATGATCTAGTTTAGAGGGCTGGTTTTGGTTGATATAGTTATCAGTACTTCCTTGTACAAAATGAAGCCTTCTGATCAACTTGCACTTCAGATGGACACATCCTTGCAACTTTTTCTGACAATAACAAACATGATTTTAATTCCCCAGTCTAGGCAACGCTTATTGTATTCCTCAATGTCTCCCATGCAACATAGAAATCAGGCCTAGGTCTGTTTAGCTGCCATATTGGATAGATATATAGAAACAGGCCCACTACAAGGTTTCCCACCATCTTCACTAAGTTAATGAAAACACCACAAGAGCAGTTGTACAGAAGTGTGGCAATGTGATTATATAGACTTGCATAGTAAGCAAGTAACATTTATGCTGAAAGATATTCAGTAAATAATATATATGTGGTGATATTCAACAATAGCTGTTTCTATTTCCTTTAAAATAGAGCGAGCTGGGTGGCACCTGAAGAAATAAATAGAATGGGGAGAAAAGGTGGGATGGTGGTGGAAATAGAAGAAGATGAAAGACTTTTCAGCTGTTGTACATGTCTTTGCAAATTTTGGGATGATCAGACTTTCCTCATTTTAAAGACCACCAAATATGGTGGACTACATGCCCAATCATCAAAAGTCAATACTATACAGGGGAAACCTGTTTTCTCTTTCTGTGAGAATTTCTAACCTTAATAGGAAACTGTTAAAATGCTAGGGCCAACCTCCATTATGACCTGCGTATTTCTCCAGGGGTTTAGGAAGAAATTCTGGACAACATTGAAATCTTTCTTCCTGTAGTGCGATAGTTTTATAGGTGCCGATAAAAGTTTGTTATGATTTTCACCACTCTCAACTCTGGATCAACCAGCATGAGTAATTGCAACTTTTAAAATACATTGCAAATGCTAAGATCAGGAGCTCAGCCACATAATTATTTTATATTCAGTATCAATTGAGTTTTTGCTCACAAATCATAATGTTTTAAAGTTCAGATTTTTCTTCATAACAGTTTCCATTAACTTCATTAAGGTTGTTTTTTCCCCATAAGCTGCAAATATTGGAGACAATACCTCATAAGAAAAAAAAATCAACCTTTTTTCAGACCAAGAGAGTCATTTTTTGGGTTTTGGAGTGACCTGCCGAGAGCCAGATTCCAAAACTAGGCAGGACCATGGCAAATAGATGCAGCCAGACAAAAAGTAAATTTTGTTTCATTAAACTTGCCTTTATTTGAGTGAAATTAATGATGACTTCCTACGTATTCAAATAATTTTGTCTTTCAATCACATTAAAACTGACAGTTTTATGGAAACTTTTGGAGAGACACTGAAAGACTATCCATCAAAGTCTGCAGGGAGGATGAAACTAACAAAAGAAAACCCTGCCTGTTTTCTGTCACAATTCAGACTTTATTGTGGTCAATGTTTTGCTAAAAGCAATATAAAAGTTTTAACGCATACAACATAAAGTGAAGGAAAAAAATAGAGTTATATGATCAATATGATGAGGTCATGGCAACTTTTACAAACAGTAAAATAGAATTTGACCACATTCAATGAAATTGAGTCATATGGATCAATGAACAGCAGCATATATCCAAATGTCCTGAAAATATAAAAAAGGCGTTCTAAAATATAGCAATGCAGCAAAATATTTTCAGTATTTTGAAATTCTCTACCATGGCACAGTCTTGATATGAATGATTTCCCCCCCTTAAGGTTCCCTTCAAGAACAAATTTCCATCAAATTATAATTTAAAATGCTTAATTTTAATGTCCTTTTGAATTTGGAGATAGTTATTTAAACATTTTGCAGGAACAAGTATTATACTCAAAAACACATCTCTAGAGAAGGTTGACAGATTTTATTGCCCTTCTGTGCCCATAAGACATAAAATGCTTGACAGTGCTTACTTGTAGCCCAAATGGCACAGCTTTCCTTTGGGTACCATAACATCTCGTGCATGCACAAAAGTGGTAGAGTTGTGACACAATGCCACGATGTTGCTTTTGTCATTTTAATGGAACTAATTCATATCTCTTCAGAAGAACACCTCTAAACTCAAGGCGGTATAAGTAGGTATATGACTTGGGGATTTGTAGAGTGCTTCAAGAAAGCAGATTCCTAGAATTACCAAGTCTAACTCTTCCGTCTTTTGATTTTCCAATGTTTAATAGTTTTAAAATCGTGGGAAATCTGAGAATCAGTTTATTTGGAGCTGATTAGATATACAGTATTTGTTTGGTTTCATTTATATTGTACTTGTCCTACATTTTTCCCCTCTTCAATTTTATTTTCACAATTACTCTGTGTGGTAAGGTAGACTGATAAATAATGACTGTCTTAAAAGCAATTAAAGAGGATTATATAACTGGGATCGAAAGATGGGTTTATCCAGATCTTGTCTATATTAGCATTGTTTCACATAGTACATTCTGAATAATATATTTGTGGTTGTTTTGATGTTAAAAGTTGTCTAATCAGAACTCTCAACAGTGATACATTGCAAAGTAAGATTAGTGACAACCATAACTGCATAACTACTAAATTATCTCCCCAGTATAATAAACTATAAAAAAGAATGTTGATATTAATTTAATCAATGAATGCCTAAATGTGAATTGCTTTATATTCTCTTGACCTCATTATAAAATTATCTTAATATGGTATCAAAACTTTCACAAATTGTTGGTGGAGACATTGAAGCATAAATTTTTACATATTTGATTAATTAATTGTTTTA
>JAEANM010015395.1:0-13639 GCA_017656035.1 Myanophis thanlyinensis
ATAAGACAGTTAGAAGCAAGAACATTATGGAAGGTTTTCAGCAGGAACTATATAGAGGTTCTATGGAGGCTGACACTATGTCTAATTGAGTGATGGAACCCATTCCCATTTCCACCAATGCAAACATTTGCAATTTTAGAACAGTTTTTGTTTTTGAAAGAAGGGCATCCTTTAAGTGTTGGCACCCTAGACCAGTGCCTGCTCAGCCTTATATACACAATACAACATATATTCTATTCTATTGAAATTAATTGAAAATGCTAGATGGAATTAGGACCGGTTTCAGTCTTAGACTTAGATGGACCTGGTTCTATCTAGCATTTTCAATAAATTTCAATAAAACACACATTGTGCTGTATCTATTCTGGGACTCTGTTGAGATTCAGAAGGATGGTTTGATGGATCTTTCACAAAAGTATCAATTTTTCAAATATTTGAAGAGAATCTTCAAATCATTTGGGGGCATTAAATCAAACCAGATGCCTTAAAATAGATTCCAAAGTGATTTGGAGTTTGTGTACTGGTACTTTGCAGAATCTCACACATTTGTGTAGCTTTTTTCTGTACATGCACAAAGGACTTTTCTGTGAATGAGTTTTATCACTTGCAGGATTATGGTCTGTTTGAATCTCCTTCTTCTAGAATTTGTGTAGTTATGCTCATTTGGAGGAAGGAAAAGATAGAAATAATATTCAGATTTATTTTACCATTTTAAAACATCTTTTTTTTTTTATTGAATGAGCCTTTGTTATTGTCAGCCATTCAGTGATATCTGACCCTTGGCCACTCTATGGATCGTCATTTTCCATGCCTCTCTGTCTTTCACCATCTCCTACAGATCCAGCTCACAACTACCAGTTTAACACCCCTATGCTAGGGGATCCCCTTCTCCTTTTCCCACTGATCACTTCCAGCATGATTGGCTTTTTGAGTGAATCATCTTGCACGACATGACCAAACAGTCTCTATTTGGCAATCTTAGCTTCAGATGATATTTTTGGTGAGGTTCAATTCTAGGACTTTTTTGTTTCTTATTTTTGCAGTCCAGGAGATGCGTAATAATCGTCTCCAGCACCACAGTTCAAAGGCACCCACCTTTCTCCTATCTAATAGCAGTGTTTCAATACCTCAGGGATTGCCACAAAGAAGAGGGAGTCAAGCTATTCTCCAAAGCACCAGAAGGCAGGACAAGAAGAAATAGATGGAAACTAAACAAGGAGAGAACCAGCCTAGAACTAAGGACACATTTTCTGACAGTTAGAACAATTAATCAGTGGAACAACTTGCCTCCAGAAGTTGTGAGTGCTCCAACAGTGGAAGTTTTTAAGAAGAGATTGGACAATCATTTGTCTGAAACAGTATAGGGTTTCCTACCTGAGGCAGGGGGTTGGACTAGAAGACCTCCAAGGTCCCTTCCCTCTCTGTTATTCTGAATAGTCATCTGAGGATCAGTTTCAAAGGAAAAATCAAGAAAGTCCAGTTGCCTTTTGGAAAAGCACTTTTGCAACGAACACTCATGGGCAATATTCTTCTTCTGATCTAACACTGTAATAAACTGATTGGTAATTATGATTGAACATGGAAGAAATACTGTGGCTTTTGTTAAACATACCAACCAGACTTTTCAGCTTTTTATCAAATATTGTTTCTCTATAGTATTTTATACATAATCAAAAATATGTAACAAAAGGCAATAGGTCTTTTGCTCTGCCTCTCCATAATTTGAGCCTGAATTAAGGGCAAATACAATTAATAATGAAGCTTCAGAGTATGTCCTTGTTAATTTCTATAATTCAGCTGATATGCATGAAATCTCACGAATGCAGTATCATGAAAGTTGATGAGATATAGTGATTGCAAATCATGGCTCCACCAAAATCTACAAATTAATCCAAACAGTGCCTTGTCTATTTCATTTTTAAACTTATTATCAATATATTTTGCATGTCTTTTGGGGTTCATGCATTTCTTTTTTCATATATATGAATATTCCTTTAGGTGTGCCATATGAAGTTTAATGAACTTGAGCGCCAAAAGCTGCACTAATCCTAATAAAAAATTCTCTTTGATTAGGAATAAATTCTGTTCTGGAGTTCACTGAAATCCTTTCCTTTGTAAATTCTGTGCAGTTCCTTTTAGTTGGCTGTAATTACAATAATTGATAGGGAGAGAGAGAGAGAGAGAAATCTTTAATTCTAACTTAACAGTAAGTGGCCAAGAACCACTTACTGGCAATTTTGCAATAAGGCAATAGAAATGACATTTCTTTGACTTGCATAATAACAATAAAAGTTGGATAATAACAGTGTATCATGAGGCTTTTTAAATAAGAGTGGGTGATGGTGAATGACTGCTAAATTGAGAAAGAACATTTTCCTGACAGGTGAAGAATTGTAAATTGTTTCAGAACTTTTCCAAGAGGTGAATACAGCCTTTGGACTCAAATGATTCTCTGCTCTTTTGCTGAAATAACACAGGCCTATGAAATTAAGTTGTTTTCTTTTGTTTACAGACATTAGCTTGGGCCATTTCAAGGTTGCTTCCACAATCATGACAGTATAATGTTGTCACTTCTTGACACAATTCATTTTGTTTTGAAGTCAGAACAAGGCACTTTCTTCCTTGAAAGAAGTATCAGATAATTTTTTTTCAAGCAGATGAAGTGTTTGAGATGAAAATATTTAAATGTGATGCATTTTATACATCCTAATGTTGATTCAAAAATGTAAATGAAGAACATATTAAGGCCATGATAAACTTCCCTCTCTTTACTTTTATTTTAACATTATATTACTGTTTTGTGACGATTTTAGTCCAATAAGGAGTCCTATGTGCATCTACATCTATTGCTATTTCTTACATTTACTATTGTATTGCAAATATTATTTTCCTACTGTTATCAATGAACCTCTGTAGTTCCATTGTTTTATTACATCAAAAGCTTAACTATTAGTTTTAGTAACTCCTTTTTACACTTCTCATCCACAACCAGGTCACCTTAGACCCAATTTATAGGAACATGGTTGTGTGAACAAATGTGCAAAATATCTTGGATATGCTCTGTAGAGCATTCCTGAGTTTCTGAATCAATGGTCTGTATATGCATAAGTTGATACAATGATACATATTTATGAATATGGTGCCAAAGATTTCAATCGTATCAAGAGAGTAGCGCTTTCAAACTTGAAATTGAAAAAAAAAGTTAAGATCTCCTATATGTTTATATAGATGAGAAACAGAAGTATTTTGGAGGAACATCTCTTTCACAGCTTGAGGCATTGCTCAAAATACAGAAAATAAGCAAATACAAACCAATTTATCTTTCTACCTGGAAGTAAAACAGTATCTGGTATCTGAGGTAGGAGAATACATTTCCTTCATCAAATACTGCAGTCCTAAAGGCAGTAATGTATTGGATACTGTTTTTTTAAAATGATCTAACAGAAGGTGGGTGATCTTTTTGCATAGATATATGTAATAATTGTTGGCGAGCAAGGGCACAAGACAAATATGATACCGGTTTATGATATGGCCAGTATTGTATCATATAAATAGATTGAGCTACTATCACTTCAACTTTTTTTTCTGGAGAGAATTTCTGGGGAGATCTTTGTTTTTAAAATTTGTCCAAAGAGTTTTATGTCAAAGTTTCAATAGCTCCAACAAAAAAGAGGTTCAGAATTTTCAGGACTTCTTTTAGACCCAGGATTACAGAATGCTCAGGCATATTTTACCACTAATGACCCCTAAAAATGTGAACATGTTCTATGATCACAATATCATATGCAGGCTTATTTTACACCCTTGAAAAGTCAGTGTACTGTATCGGATATGCAACTTGATTATTGTTTATAATGGAACTTTATGGTTTATTATTTTTATAATGTGATGATGATCGTAGAACAGTGTTTACACTAATGGAATAAAAAAAACAGAGACCTTTATGAATTCAGAAAGCCTGAAGGGGGTTCATCTCAAAGAGCAGTCTGATTTAAGTTCCTTTCATAAAACTTTGCCCATTATATTTCCATTATTTCAGAAGGCAACCAATATAAGGGGCAACCAATCTTAGAAGAAAAGAGATATAAAATACAAAAATGTGGTAAGAAAGTAAAATGGACATCTACATTTTGCTAGAGATGTACTGTGTAATAAATAGGAAATACTGAACATCTAACTGACAAAGTATAACAATTTTATGAGATTGTTGTTTACTGAAATGTGTTATGTATAAATAAAAACCTTGAAATGTTATAAACCTATTGCTAGTTATCATTTTTCATTTTAGACATATTTTCACAAGATTTGATTACATGCCACTGAAGAAATCCATTCATATTTAACTATATGTTTTCAAAAAGGTGTAAGCCAAATTTTAGTGAGATTGCCTTCGGACAAGAGCTTTAGCACCAAGTTTCTGGATTTATTGCATCCTATCATTTTCCTTAACAACAGAGGGTCTGTCACACAAACATAGCGGGCAGCATCTTGTGGAGAAATAGTGTGATATTCTTTTGTTGGTGATTTTTGTTAGCACCATAGATTTCTTTCAGTGTGTATTTTATTTATTTATTTATCTAATTTATATAGCTGCCCATCTCACAAACAAACAAGTAATTCTGGGAAGAGTACAACAAACAAAAGCAATAAATATCTAAACCCATTAATAATTTAACAACTTAACAATTAATGGAGCCCTCTCACCAGTAAGTTACCAGTTCCCTAGGATCCTCCCACCTGCTGGCATAACCAGATCTTGAGAAACATTTGGGAGCTCAGAAAAGATGTGCCCATCCTCAAGGTGGAAGAAAATTCCACAAAGAGAATCTGCCTGGTGTCTGTCAAGACCTACTGCCTAGGGCCCACTCTATGTAACTCCCTAGATGATGAAACATGTAACATGCCCACTCTGGTGGGATGAGCAGATGATGTTGAGGAGAAGCAGTCCCTCAAATAACCCAACCCATGCCATGTGGGGCTTTAAAATTCAACACCTGAACTTTGAACTGAACCTGGAAACAAACTGGTAACCAATGCAGCTTGCACTGCAAAGATATAACATGTGTTCCATGGAAACAACATATAACTGCTAATGCCTCTGCATTTTACATCAGTTGAAGTTTCAAGGGCAAACCTCTTGTATAACAATAGTCCAGCCATGACAGGACCAGGGCATGAGTGACCTTGATCTTATAACAAGTGCACCTGGCATACAATACAAAGTTATCAGACTCAAACCAAGAATGACACATGATGATTCTTCCAAGCTCTATTTTGTCTATACCTGTAGACAACATTTTGCCAGACTGAGCACTCTACTATCTATATCTAAAACATACTATGTGCCCTATTAGGGAGGGGTTGTCTTCACTGTCTTTGTCTTTCTCTCACACATAATATTTGGACTGAGTTGCTTCTCCTCCTCCCAAGACTCCACCTCATTACTACATTCCACTACACCAGCAGAAAAGTTGAAAATGAAGCATAAGGATGGAAATGCAATAGTCACAACTCTTATTATGGAGTTCAAGATTACTCTCCAGCCAACACTGGACCCACAGAGGTGACCAATGCCAAGTCCACAACAGAGGGAAGCAATATCAAATTCAAAAAGTAGTGTGCATAAGTCCATTCTTGTGGGACCACCCTCCAGCCACCTGCAGCCAGATCCTTCATCAGCCAAGTGGCCTGATGAAGGCCAGTCACAGTCCAATCCTCCTATGGCCAGTCACAATCCAACACTCATATCATGGTTATCATCTACTCATAAAATGTGATACTACTTGTTCATTTGTTCACCCCAGCCATTTCCTCAACCTCTCCTGAAAACTCCAGCCTGTTTCAGCCCACTCTTCCACCTGAAGAGCCTCCTAGCCAGTGGTGGGATGCAATTAGTTTTACTACCAGTTTGATGCACACCAACCACACTGCCATGCAGCTTCTAAACTCCAAGTTTTAGACTTTCCAGAGGCAGTGAGTAGGAAGGCTGTGGAGGTGCACAAAAGAGCTGTTCCATGCAATTCAGCTGAAATAAAGACAAAAAAGAAAGGGATGTAGGACAGGATAGGGCAGGGATGGGTGCGTGGGCAGGGCCAAATGCTCATCGCTATCAGTTTCTAGAACTGGTGCGACCAGGCTGAATACCACCACTGCTCCCAACATATCCAGTTTATAGCAATAGCACTTATATACTGCTTCACAGTGCTATGCATCCCTCTCTAAGTGGTTTACAGAGTCAGCATATTGCCCTCAACAATCTGAGTCCTCATTTTACTGACCTGGGAAGGAGGGAAGGCTGAGTCAATCTTGAGCCTTGTGAGATTCAGTCTGCCAAATTGCAGGCATCTAGCAGCAGCAGAAGTAGCCTGCAGTACTGCATTCTAACCATTGTGCCACCACAGTTTATAGTAATTTCCAAAGAAAGAGCACACACAACCTGCTCATTTCATGCTGATTTTACGGCTGTTGATCCATATAGCAGTAATGATAGAACTGACAGCAGTGCTAAAAGTGGAATTTCTGGGAGTGACTCAATGTTACTCACTTTTTAATTTAGCATCCCAGTTCCCCATTTGTGTAGCACAGTGCTTACACAACTATAATCTGTAGACTTACTAACTTAGTATGTGAATGCAGACCTATCAATACTGTAGATATGGAATCTGCCAGGAAGGGTTAAAATAATGATTTACTTAGCTGATTCCTCCTCAAGTGGGGGTCTCACTTGGAGCAGAATCTTGAAGTAATAACATTTTCAAGCAGCTATAATTTTTTTTCTTAGACTCTTAACTGAATTTTACGGCTTAAAAAAATCTGGAATTCTGTCCCTTACCTAAGAATGACCCGTGACCTGACAATGTGACTAACTTATCCAGTAATGGATATCAACTGTGTATCTTTATTGATTGCTTTCCTATCATGATATCATTTTTATTCTAGGCCATACAAAAGCATTTAGTTTGAGAGCTGCCAAAACAGAGTTTGTGAAATATATTTAAATAAACTCAAATTTGCCCTTTTGTGTTTAAACTTTAAAGTAAAAGCTCACATTTGACATCTCCTCCTCCTCCTCCTCCTCCTCTTGTTAAATTAAAAAATAGCTGAGGTATTTTTTTTTCCAATAAAAGGAAGTCTCAAAATGGAGCTACTGTTTACCAGATTACTTCATGACAAAGCAGACAAATGTATTTGCAGTGATTATTCTGAACCTCAAAGTCATGTATTGCTTTTCTTTTTTTCACTGCTTCACTTTGATCTTAAAGATACTGTTTCTGATTAATGTCAATCATTATTCACAGCATATTTCCGGTACCGATTTCATTATAGCTCCAAAGCATTATCTCCTATTTTGATCTGTCAATACTAGAATCAGGAATAAATCCCATTTGATTCATATGATCCATTGTCACAAATTCATATTCAAACTTCTTACCACAGTCAATATATTTTCTTGATTTCTCATGATACTTATGTTTTTGCATCTAAGGCAACATTAAAAGAATATCAATCATGAGTGATATTTTAATTAATATTTTTATTATGTTTGGGGTTTTTTTAAAGTATAATCATAATTTTATTTTGTTGTGTTGTCCAAACTGACCATTCTTATAAGATGGATAGACAGCTAAAAACAAATAAATTAACAAAATCACATTTTTATGCTGCCATTAAACTTTAACACAGTCAAATATAGTAGAAATTCGTTCTTTTTCCCTATCTAATTTTTTTATTTACAACACTAATAATTATCTACATAGTATATTATATTTAGAAAATGGTGTTTGAATTTTTAGTTTAGTATAATTCGAGTATTAGAGATTTGTGCTAATTTGATTTCTCATAGTGTCTTACAAAGTAATTATGATTCCTATATTTATTATGAATTATGATTCCTTTAAAGTTATATTTATGTTTCTTCAAGATTTTCTGTTAGTACTTTTTTCTTCCACATTTACTGATTTTCAGAAGACTTTATATTATTTATATAGAAAAGGAGAAAATGCTGAATCAGCTGTTTTGTCTAGTTTATGGAATGAAAAGCAAGTTGAACTGACCTACCCAAAAGACGACTGTGCCTTATAAGGATTTTTATGATCAGTGAAGAAGGTCTGATAATATCATTTTTTATTACAACTATAAATTGCAGCCTTTAATAGAACCTGAGTAGCTGTTTCTCTTTCTTTTTCACTATGGTCAGCTATTCCTAAATGTTGTATCTGAAAACATGAATCAGATCTGAAGATAGGTGCAGTGGCCAAAGTGGGAATATTAACAGCTATTGGACATTAAATGGAAGTTGTACACAAAGCTTCTTGAAACGTGGTATGGCTGCTGATGGAAGTATTATACATATGCATAGAAGACAGGATAAGAAACAATGGTTTTAAATGATAAGGAAGTTGATTTTGAGTGGACATCAAGTAAAAATCTTATACATAACCTTAGAAGGTGGTAGAGTCTTTGTTGCTGGGGGTGTTTAAAAAGAGGCTCTAGTTGTGAATTCCTGCACTGGTTGGAACAAAAGATTTTTCACATTGTTTCCAACGCTTTCATTCTATGAAGCCATGTTTAAATGAATATGGTGAGGTTAGGATTAGGGTTAGAGTTAGTGTTAGGGTTAGAGTTAGTTCTATTTGTCCTGGGATTCTATAGTGAAGAGTAGTTACTTCTGGTTTTTCCAGCTTTCTTGTTCATCTTTGACATATTTTTTCTGAAAGTCCTTTGGAAACTTTTAACACATTTTTCTTAATTGAACCTTTACATATAACATAGTTAAACTAAAATTTGTTGCCATAATATGAGGGAAATTTCCCTCTTAAATCTATAACATATGATGGCAATGAATTTCAGTTTAACTATGAGATATGTAAAGGTTCAATTAGTTCAACTAGTAAATTACTACAGATT
Source organism: Myanophis thanlyinensis (assembly GCA_017656035.1). Taxonomy (NCBI): domain Eukaryota; kingdom Metazoa; phylum Chordata; class Lepidosauria; order Squamata; family Homalopsidae; genus Myanophis; species Myanophis thanlyinensis. The sequence continues at coordinate 8,908 of JAEANM010015395.1, forward strand.
GCAGACAATATGCCTGGACTAGCAGCTGCTTAGGAGAAACAGAGTTAATATTTGGTTGCGATGTTCTTGAATACAGTTGGTTGACCACTGGTTGATACAGAATTCTGGACTAAATGGGTCTGATTCAGCAAGACAGTTCTCATGGTCTTATGGGTTTATGAAAAATGGAGTATATAGTATCCATAGTAATAATTATTGCTTCTCTTTCATTATCTTCAGGTTTGATGATCCCAGACCACTTTTCCCAAATCTCTTCTTACACAATTGAAACTGGAACATCCAATGCTACCAGAATACTTGATCATTATAATATAGTGACTTCTCTCTCACCACAATTTAAGAAAAGTGGGCTTTAGTGTAGTATCAGATAAGGCTGGCAATAATTTGCACCTAGTATGATTTGGACCCAAATTTTGATAGATGTTCTAGTTCAGCATTTAATATGTACAGTGGACATTCCTGAATTGTGAATCTGAACCTCTAAGTTACAAGGTTTGTTGCTATCATAATCAACAACTGGGACTTAAAATAAAAGTCTTTCTAATAATATCTAAATCTTGAATTTGGAGAAATGTAATACTTTCTGGGATACCTTTTTTAAAGGAAAATATAAACATTCAATCTTAGATAAAATGGAACAGGAACAATGATATTTTTGAAATATATATCAGATGAAAAGCTGTTTGCTTTCTAAATACTCAGAAAGTTGTTTTTTCTAACACAAAGCAACTAATTTTGAGAAACCACCAGTTTTAAGTGTACAGTTATAGACCAAATATCTTCAAGGCCAGTTTATTCAATATATCCTGATCCACTTTGATTTTTGTTGTTTTGTTTTTAAAGTAGTTCTCCCTGTTTGATGCTTATCTCCACAGATCAGTGTTATTTTAGTATGAACATCCACACTCATATCTGTAAAGAATTGTATAAAAGACAATTCAGTTATTGCCATGACCGAAAAATAGGAAATTTAAATGGATAACAACAGCACAAGAGAGTCCCAGAGATAACAATTATAATAGCTTTTGCCACTGGCAGTATGTGAATTATGAAATACTCATGCATCTGAGTGCTTTAGTTTTGTATTTATCAGTTCTGTTTGCCATCATGTCTGCTGCATCTTAACTTACATTTTAAATACAATTAGTTTTTTTGTGAATGAATGTACTCATATGTGTAGAGATACAGGATTTACTCACAAAGAAACACAGAAATCTCCCTGTGTAAAATCAAATAATTGATGCCTATGTTTACTACAGATATGTCAGGCAATTGATCTCTAGAGTTCAAACAAAAATCTTCCTCAGCTTCCCTAGACATATTATGGTGCAAACTAGACCACTTCTGGTAGAACTCAGGCTTCTACTACTGATCTTCTTCTATATAATACTCCCTTTATTGTATAGTTCCTATTACTTCCTTAGTTATTCCATATTTCAGTTTTGCTTGTCTGGTATCCAGATTATTATCTTCTATAAATTATATTACACTAAAGTCAACAAATTTCTCTTCTAGGGAAAACAGAATTGTGAGAAGATTGAAATGGCATTGTTGAAACTTGGCTGTCAAGCATAATGGAGGCAAACCCACATTTTGGAGCCTCTCAGACCTCAGTAGGACACATAAATGAAAAATTTCATAAATTTCAACTGTGCAATTTTTCATGATTTATATTCAAATAAGAAGGAAAATGGGTCACTTAATTGTCTGCGAGACTAAATATGCTAATTGTGTTTTTTCAGTCCCTCATAACTCTATCCCCCTCTGAAGCTTCTAACTTCCATGGTATAATTTAAGAGATATTTTAAAAAGTATAATTCTGCTCAAAATCTAACCAAAACAAAACAAAAACAAAAATTAACCCAATCAAGACATAATCTTTTAATATCTTTTCCCCTCCACCATCTGATAACTTTCTCAACATAACCCAAATAAATTGTAATTAAAAAGAAGTCAACAAAGGAATACAATCCCCTCTTGAAATTGTCTCTCTCCAAATTTTCCTATTCCTATTCCAGTGGACATGACAAAACAGTCACCTTCAATTTAGGCCCTGACTTTAAGCATTTACTGGGATTAAAATTAATTTAGGTAGGTACATCTTATTTTGATGGAATGTATACAAATCAAACTTTTAGGATCAAAATCAATTAAAATTTTGATTATTAAATACAGGCATCTGATTTAATATTAACCATAATTGTAAAAATGATTTTCTTACATAGATTTATTGCTTACTTGTAATTATGAAGATGCTTTCTGAAATATTGATGTTATCATTGCTGTTATTGTGATTATAGTGATGAAGCATCATTTTAAAAATTAAAAATCTCCCTCTCTACCAATATTCAATACTTGTTGAATCATAAAAATAGTATGGAAGAAATTCATAATTAGCAATCTCCATGACCACATTTTATTCTACCATGCAATAATTATGCACATACACACATTCTGATTAATACACACCTTATTGTTATTATTACTGTGTTTTTTTTTAAAAAAAACTATTAATATATAATGTGAGAAGTAACAGGTAGTCCTTGATTTACAATCACTTGTTTAGAAACTGTTCAAAGCTTTTTTTAAAAGTGACTTATGACCAGTCCTTGCATTTACAACTGTTGTAGCATTTACAATCATGTGATCTGATCAAAATTTCATGGCTTAGTAATCACCATGTATTTATGAGGGTTGCAGTGTTGCGGGGTCATGTGATCACTATTTGCAAGCTTCCCAGCTGACTTATGGCATGTTAATGGAAGAAGCCAGACTCATTTAGCAACCAGATGATTCATTTAACAGCTGCAGTGATTTACTTCACAAAAATGGAAAAAAAATGTCATAAAATTGGGTACTACTCACCTAATCTCCTTGTTTATCAATGGAAATTCTGTTCCCAGTTGTAGTTGTAAGTTGTGGGCTAACTCTTTAGGACAGTGGTTCTCAACCTTTTCTTTACTACTACCTTTTATGGCCCCGGATCAAGACTTAACTCAAGATTTAAATCATAACTTTTCTTCAAGTCTTAAGCCCCCCCTCCCCAGGGATCTGCAGACCACCTGTTGAGACCCACTGCTTTAGAATGTTTTAAATCAGAACAAACTAAAGAACAGGGCTTTGTGTGCATTTACATATGTGAAGGGTTGAGATGATCAGCATGTTTGAATTCTTGCTGATTTATACCAGTCAGATTGGAAGAATAGTAATTATCATCCCACAGAGAGATGGTTGGAGGGAGAATATTTTCAGGTCCAAAACAGATAGAAAAGGATGAACTATATGATCTTCTGCCTACTGCAATTGATGAACCTGAGAATGAGATCTTTCAGGGAATTGTTTTCAGTTGGTGAATTTAAAGTCATCTTTTGCACATCCTATAGATCTTTGGGATCAACTCCTGATGATTTACAATATTTAATTTTCCATAGTTTATGGAGTAAACTTAGAATATCTAAGTTTCCATAGTTGTGTTGGGAAGAAAAGATAGAGGACTTTAAAAATGTAATTTGCCTTTAATAATCCAAATTGTTTCCAACTTTATAGTTTTTTTGAGGGTAGACCAAAAAAGTTAGAACTTCCACTAACATAGGATTTGTTGCAGCAGTTTCCAAAGAATTGTAGATTGAAGACATGGAAGAGTTTCATGTTAATATTAATTCCATAACTAATAAAGTCAGTGCAGTTCTGAGGGCAAACATTTAGATTCCCAAACATTGTATTTTCATTTTTCATACCAAAGCTTCTTGATTTTCATTAACCAAAGGCTATGAAATTTACTATGGCAAGATGCATTTTATGTTATCACCCTCTTTTCTTCAATATATTAATGTCATAACAAGAGACACAGTGTGCTAACAGTTGTAGGAAGCAAGATCTACTAATGTTTAGGATAATCAGTTCCAGTGACCATCAGTCTGCATCAGATTGGTCATTGTTTAAGGATCCTTAACATATTTCAGTAGTTCTCTAAAGGAGGTAACTTTAGAAAAAAATATCTATAGAATGGTGCATTGTCATTAATAACCAAGACTTCTTTTAAATAACACCTTCCTGACATGGATATTCAAAACCCCTTCATTAAGCACAAAGGAACAATTTGTTCTCTGGTCTAATGAAAATCTAATCTGTTATCACTTAATTCTGGTTTTCAAGGAGCATTTTTAAATAGCTTTTCATTAACTGCAATGCCTTTTCTCCCTTAGGTTAAAAATATATTTGTCCTACTCTGACACATAGTATTTCTTGTTTCTTAGAAGATAACAATAATCTTTTGTGTTGCAGTCTTATGATAATTAATGGTGCCTGTCAGTCAGAAAAAGAAAGAAGACAAAATGAGCACTGTAAAATAAAATTCTACAGTCATTTATTTCTTGGTTTAATATTAATTGAAATTGCACTCTCCTCTCCTTAAACACATGGGCTCTTTTCTAGACAACGCTCCTGACAGGTGAAGTTGAAATCTTATTGGAATAATATTAGGGCAAATAAATCAAATTCAGTTTGTTACTGAAGTACTACAACTTTTTTTTTTAACCTCCAGTAAGGTAAAACTCTATCAAAACAAAGCAACAAGCATTAAAGAAAAATATCCTGGTGGTCCCACTCAACTATTGTTCAAAAAGGCCTTAAAAATCTGGCTCTTTGCCCAGGGCTTTTGGTGAGAGACATTTTTTGGTTCGTTCCTCATCCAATCTACTAGTTTTGTCATATTTTATTTTTTATTTATTTA
>JAEANM010015396.1:0-13638 GCA_017656035.1 Myanophis thanlyinensis
GAGTTGAAGTCTGTTAAGCCCCATCCAACTCCGCACGGCCTCCAGGCACCGGCCCATCACTTCAACGGCCTCATTGGAGTGGTTTGGGTTGGAAATGAACAACTGAGTGTCGTCCGCGTATTGATGGAAGCTCACCCCAAAACCACGGATGATCTCACCCAGTGGCTTCATATAGATGTTAAACAGCAGGGTAGAGAGAACCGACCCCTGAGACACCCCACATACTAGGGGCCTCGAGGTCGACCTCTGCCCCCCGCCAATACAAACTGCGAGCGGCCGGAGAGGAAGGAGAACCACCGCAACATGGTACCTCCCACTCCTAACCCCCCCAGCAGCAGGATACTGTGATCGACAGTATCAAAAGCCGCTGAGAGGTCTAAAGGACCAGGACAGAGGAACAACCCCTGTCCCAAACCCTCTAGAGATCATCTACCAATGCGACCAAAGCCGTCTCCATGCTAAAGCCAGGCCTGAAGCCCGATTGGAGGGGATCTAAATACAAAGCTTCCTCCAGATGCTGGGGAAGCTGTCGTGCCACCACGGTCTCAACAGCCTTCGCTAAAAAAGGAAGGTTGGAGACCGGCCGATAATTGGATAGCGAGGCCAGATCCAGGGTAGGCTTCTTGAGAAGAGGTCTCACCACCGCCTCTTTCAAGGCGGCAGGAAAGACACCCTCCCTCAAAGACGTATTGCCCCCAACAATCTGGGTCCTCATTTTACCCACCTTGGAAGGATGAAAGACTGAGTCAACCTTGAGCCTGGTGAGATTTGAACCAGCAGTAGTACTCTAGTAGTACTACAGTAGAAGTACTGCAGTACTGTACTCTAACCACTGCACCACCGAGGCACTGAGAATAGAATGAGCTGGAAGGGACCATGGAGGTCTTTTAATTCAGCCCACTGCTCAAGCAGGAAAGCCTATATTTTAGATAAGTGACTGTCTAGACTCTTAAAAACATCCATTGTTGGAGTACTCATGATTTCTGAAGGCAAGCTGTTCCACCGGTTAATTGTCCTCGCTGTTAGGAAGTTTCTCCTTAATTCTCGGTTACTTCTCTCTTTGATTAGTTTCCAACTGTTGTTTCTTGTCCTGTCATCTGGTGCTTTGGAGAACAATTTGACCCCCTCTTCTTTGTGGCAGCCCTTCAAATACTGGAATACTGGTATTATGTCACCTCTAATTCTTCTTTTCTTTAGATTAATCAAATCCAAATCCTGCAGCCATTCTTCATGTTTGATCATCTTAGGCCTTTGATCACCTTAGTTGTTCTTCTCTGAACTTTTTCCAAAGTCTCAACCTCTTTTTTGTAGTATGGTGACCAAAATTAATTGCAATATTCCAGGTGTGATCTTACTAGGGTTTTATAAGTGATACTAGTACTCCACTTGATCTTTATTCTATTTGTTTATATAATCCAGCTTTTTTGGCTGCTTTGCACGCTGCTGGCTCATATTCAAGTGATCATCCACTAAGATTCCAAGGTTCCTCTCACAGTTACTGTTTTTGAGCCAGATCACACCTAAACTGTATTTATAACTTTGATTTTTCCTGCCTAAATGTAAAACTTTGCTCTTCTTCATACTGACATTCATTTTGTTGGATAGGACCCATTATTCAAGTTTGTCAAGTTATTTTTGAGTCCTGAAATTGTCTTCTGGGGTGTTAGCAATTCCTGCCAGTTTAGTGTCATCTGCAAATTTAGTGTAAGCTTTTATGAAAATTATGAAACTTATATACACCAAGCATAAAAATAAAAATGATAGTAACATTATGAAAGATGAGAGGATAAAATCAGGCTCTTCAAAACAATTCCATCTGAAATATAGGAGAGGGTCAGCCTGATATCTACTGGAAGACTATCCCCAAAGTGTCAGAATAGCCCCTGAAAAGTAGTGCCTTCTCCCTTGATTGCCTTGAAAAACACACACACACGCGCGCACACACACACACACACCAAATGTAGAATTAATAACAATTTCTCCCTGGTGAGTCTGACTGTGATTGGTTGGAACAAATTATCCTGAAAGCATCCAAATGTCAAGCCCTAAATGGATTTATAAGTTAAAACTAAAATTGTATTTGGAAACCAATCATCAACCAATGCAAAAATAGTTTTATGTGCTTCCAGTGACAAAAAGCAGAATATATGCAGGTCATGATATTTTAGACTAGTTTCTGAGAATTTTTAAGTAAAGCACATTGCAATAGCTCAATTGGATAGTTATGAGTATATACATTACTATATAAAATATTTATTTTATCTCTACATTATGGATAATAACATCTGTGATTTACACTCTACTTTCATCTTACTATAGCCCACAAGGTGGGAAATTATTTGGAATTTGTTTGAGCTCAAATATTAATGCAGCCACCTGTATTTTAAATCCTTACTCCTCCTGATTGGTTAAGGCGTGCAGCAAGAAAATGCATGGCTAGATCCATGCAGTGCAAAATGTATTTTTCAGACAGGACTGGTCCACTGCTTCTTAAAAAAAGCAGTGGTGTACCCTCTCCTAATATCCTAGTTTTCTAATTTTCATACCAGCAAAAGTGGCAAAAATAGCATGAATAATTATGGATCCCATTTATTTTATGGATAGCATTTATTACTTTGCAAACTGCACTGGTTTTAAACTGCAAGTCAATGAGTTGGTAGCTACCAACACATTGATTTGTAGTTTGAAACCAGTGCAGTCTGGTTTCTAGAACTATGAACTAAACCATTCATAGCTCAAAATTTGAATATTTGTGGAATTGACTCTCTCAGATTGTTTTTGTCCATCCTCTTAAATTGGGCAGGATTGGATTATTTTGGATTCCAATAGCAAAACAGGGCAGTATATTGAGAGCTGTAAGAATGAATTCTCTGTCCTTGCCATCTGGAACAGCATTCACCTCAAAATTCATCTGACCTTGACCCTACTAATCTTTAGGGAAGCTTTGAAAACTTGGTTCTTCCAGCATGCCCTTGAACAAGCATGGATATTTGATATTTATTTTTTAACTTCCAGACATGAGTATCATCCTCATCATTATTTCCTATTCTGTTTTGTTTTTATGATCTGTTTTTAAAATCCATTATACTCTGCCATGAGTCACTTGCAATTATCCTTATAAAGCAAAAGAATATAAAGAAATGAGTTTATTTAACTCTTTAAGCAGACTTCATATGTTGTTCAAATGTTACTTAAATAGTTGTTCTTTAATAAATTTATATACAATTAAAACAAATAATTAAGATTGTCCAGTAGTAACAATTATGTAAATATCACATTTTAAATTTCTACATTATTTATTTTAATATAAAATACTAAATGTAAACTACATATAGTTAAGGATTTAAGTAGGCAATCGTTTTTAATGTAAAATGTGACAACGAAATCAACTTGCAAGAGAATATAAATGTCAAGACTCCAAATTGCTATATTTAAAATATTCCACAAAAATTTCTTTTTCTACTATGGGATACAGAGGTATATATCATAAACCACTATACTGAAACATAGTATTTATCACCCATATTTAATGTAAAGCTAATAAACAGACAAACTAAAACTCTAATTGTATCCATCTTTCTGTGTCATATGCCAGGGAACTAAAAGAGAAATAATGCAAATGACTGTACATTAATTTCATAAAGTTGCATTATAATTTAAATTTGGAAAATGTTACATGAATGAACAACAGAATTTTAACTAAAGAAAACAGTATCATTCTGGAGAAGTCTATCAATCTTCATGTACCAAGAAAAGCTGGTGAATAAAGTTAGTGAATTCAGTGTTTAGGGAACTGAGAGTAAAACTGCAAAGAATTATGTTATGCTACTTCTATATTGTACAAAAGGAATATATTAAGCCCATGTGGAAATAATGGGAAATTGTATGTGTCATTTGATCCTTTCTTTGTTTGAAAAACATTAAATGGAAGGAATTTTCCAATTAATTATTGGCTATGCTCTTAGACCACACTTGTGAAGTCTCTTCTTAAAATATTCTTATTAAATCCTTTTCTATATATTCTCTGTGTTTAAAGTTACCAAAACTCATTTGGAAAAATCTGGACCATCTATTAGATAATAAAAATGCATGCATAAACTATATAATGATTACATGTTTCTCTCATGGAAATGACTACGGGATGGCCATATTACACAGCAAACAGATCAGCAATGAACAACAATTCTCAACTGATTATCAAGATTAAAAGACTTAAAAAGTGCCCAAAGAAACATTGGATAGAAGTTGTAAGACAATTCAAAGTCTTTAAAAGGAAATTATTTCAGTGTGTCAAAACAGTTGGCAAACAATCTGCTTTCTAACCCACATGCACAAACGCATACATATATGCAAACAGACTGAGATATCCAAAATTCTGTGAGTAAGAATTATATACTGTAAAATCCAGTATTTTATTTTAAGATGAAAACAGTCTTACAGTCTGAATGTAGAGAAAACTGAATGTAGCTATAAGGAGGTATGGAAACAATTTGACATAGAAAGAAAGTTAAAACTGTTTTAAAGACATATGCCAGAATATCATATGAAAATCTATATAGAAACCATCTAAGGATTCATTAATTTATGGACAGAAAAAGTAGTTAATCTTTTTATCCTTGGTCAGCCTACAAATGTGTCCCCATAAAACTGATTACTGCATGGAGCATGAAAAAATGTGCAAAAAGTAAGATCAGATCAAATCTTTCACATCGGGATGAAAAGAAAAGTCAGACAGTTGCAGAATGCATATGTATTTTGGGGGGAGGGGAGGGGGTAATAGCCATATATTTCAAAATATCTACATGGGCAGCCTAAATGATATCAGTTCTCATAATGCTGAAATGCATATCTCTAAAGAGCCATGCACTTTTACACATCACAAATGTGCAACTCAGTATTTAGATTTAAACATAAAATCAGACACAAAGTATAATATTTTAGTCTTTAGAAAAAGAAAAAAAATCCTCAGGAATAGATCACAGCTTTGAGAAGCAGCAAAACAAATTCCTGAAGAAATCTTATCCAGAGATCAGGGCATGCTTATTTAGGAATGTGAGTAGTCAGACACATAAATATTTCAGCTTTAATTCAATTGCTTCTGCTGCAGCTGATGAATCAGACTTACTATGATATCTGAGGAGTTTCTCACAGGGAGGTCATGAAAATGTGCAATGATTCCCAGGTGACATCTAGCCAGAAAGTCTGCAAACTTCCTGTTAAATGGCATTACCTTATTTTACTTTCTTGTACCTTAAATATGAGTAAATGTCTATGATATCTTTGCCTCAAAGAACATTTATAAAGTAAGTAAATGCTTTTCTTTGTAAAAATATATTTTGTCTTTGAAATATTTGTTTATTAGTTTTTCTGTGGAAAAAATAACTGACAGTAATAGACTGCGGCTAACCGGTTAATTATAAAAAAACAAAATAAAAAAGCACTCTGAAGTCTGAATTAACCATTTTCCACATGATTGAAAAATGAACTGCAACAAAACACAAATGAATATTGACATTGCCTATACTAAATTTCCTAAACTATTTATTTAAAAAATTCAAGATTATGAATAGCAGCAGGAATCATTTATAAAATATTTAGAACATTAGCATAAATCAAGGTATCATTTTTTAGAATTTTTTTACATTGTTTCAATGTTACTCATTTCTATGGATTATAGACTGTGTGAATAGGAACATTATTGTATCGAAGTATTCAGTATACTACTGTTCTAAATTAAAATTTGATAACCATGGATTCTTCAGCAAGGTCTTTCAAGAAACGAATCCATTGATATGGTCTTCAAGAAATCTCTTTCAGAATTGAAAGTTAGTAAGATAAAACCTGATCTGATTTAAGTTTGATCTTGTTCACTCTTCTGCTATAATCTTGACTATACATTTGTCAAACTGTAACAGTCTACATGGTTTTTAGTCTACATCAGGGGTGTCAAGCTCAAGGCCTTCATTTTCACTGGCAGAGGGTTGCAGGAGGCCATTGCAGGTGAAAACACAGTTTGGGAGCTCGTTTTCACTGGCAGAGTGCTTGGACTGCCAGAGGCACCGCCAACATGAGTGACATTGAGCAGGTAAAACCCCTTGGCCATACCCACCCAGGCTCCCAAGGCCAAACACAACACTGATGTGGCCCTCAATAAAATCGAGTTTGACACCCCTGGTCTATATGGTTAAAAACAAAGAAATATATGCAAAACTAAAAAGTACTAAAAAGGTATTGCCTTCTAATAAGAAAACAAAGACAACATTCTGTAATCAATCGATACTGATCTATTTTGTGCTAATAGCACACAACATTTAGCTACTTCTTCCAGATTTTTTTTATTATTCATGTCAGATATATTCCAAAGAGATCATACTTGACTTTAGTTAATACACTGAGAAAGCAGAACAAAAATACAGACTATAATCTAACCTTTTATAAATTATATTTTTTCTGTATTTTGTATAATACAGAAAAGATTATAATTTATAACTTATAAAAGGTTAGGACTTTTTTCTTTTACAATAAATCTTTTAAGTTTTAGATGATGTCGCTGTGAAACAAGTAATTTTCTTTTCAGGGTTTATAAACAAGCTGTAAAGTTAATTAAGGCAAACAAAGTTGTTTGAAGTTATTTATGTTTCAAATTTTACATTTTGCTATTCCAAACAGTAGTTTAACACTTAATAGATTTTGAACTTAAACTGTTTAGGCTCCAAAAAGAGAAAAAACTTAACAAAGTTCATTAATTACATTAAGTAGATCATATCAGAAAGTTTTATTTATTGAATTACGTGATCTGTCAATGTGAGAAATAAAATTCCAAAAACACTAGACAAAATGTAATGAATAAAATATGCATCATATTAATCAAATTATAAGATGTGAATGTCTGTCTGTCTGTCTGTCTATTATCTATCTATCATCTTCTATCTGTCTTACTATCATATGGTATTTGATTTACATTATATTTTGGGAGCTACCAAGAGTTACTTTTCATTGTGTTGGCATAAATATATTTAAAAAAAAAAACATGTGCTAGAGGATATAATAGATATCCTGAATTAATTTTCATGGATGTAGAACAATATTTAGCTGTTTAGTGGATAATCTTGGTCTTAGTTCCTTTAGGAAAAGAGAGATTAGAATGGCAAGCAAGGTCTTAAAAGAGTGCAGTATAGTAAGATATAGATTACATCTTCAGTGATTGCGATAATTTGATATAAGATGGAAGGCTATATAAATCTTTTAATATATGAATAAATGGTCTAGTAACCAGAATGGATATAATAATGTGAGAGCCATAGTACATTGAGTCAAGCATTTCAAACCTCACTGTATACTAGTAAAATTCCGTATTGAAAATCTAATGGCTGAAGGGCTAAAGCCAACCTATGTTGGTGGAATTTCTGTAACAGACAAAGTTGACAAATGTATTGTTAATAAAGTGAAATGTATTGTTAATAAAGTGAAATTGCTAAAATGAGCAGTATAAGGAAGGCAAATAGGAAATATAAACATATTAAATCCTAAATTCTCTGATTCAGTCAACTGCCTTATTTTGCATTGGTTCATTATTTTATTTAAAACTTTATCTACGAAAAATTTTTTTCCATAAGTAACCATATGCCTTAAATCTCCATTTTTATTCTGATTATCCAAAATCATTTAAAGCACAAGTACGACAGGATTTATTTTCAGCATCAGAACTGGAGCTTATGCCAAAGCATTTCACACACAATATCAGTTTTCTGCAATCTTTTTTAATCTTTTCAACCTTTTCAATCTAAACTTAGCTTTGCTACTATTAAATTCATGAAACTTGGAAAGCTGCTACTACATTATGTAGGGATAACAAACTTAAATCCTATCTACTTTTGGCTTTCACCTGAGAACAGCACTATCAAGGACATTACTTTTAGATGATTTCCTAGTGTTTACAAGATGATTTCCTAGTGTAGTGTTTACAAAGAATGTAAGCTGTAATTTAAGAAAATGACTAATATTTCCTTTTGACTCCTTGTTGCTTTCTGAACTTGGTTGCTTCCTTGCAAATGTTTCATTACCCAACTAGATAACATCAGCTGAGCACTGATTCATTTTTGATCATGTAATAAAAAGTCTGTAAAGCAAGCAACCAAGTTCAGAGAGCACCAAGAACTCCACAGTTCAGTCCTAAGTTATAGATATTATCTTCTTTTGAAACATTTATTTTACAAATCTATAGCTAACAGCATGATGAAGTCAGTAATAGTATTTATTTTTTTAGTGCACATTGTACTATATCACTCAGTGAATGCAGCTGGCACGAAAGTAACCTCCAGTTAGATAATCAATATTGGTAATTGATTAACAGTTTTAAAAGTTGCTCATCTATTTCCAAAATCCTTAACGTGAAGTATTTTTATAATAAGAAGTATATAGCAGTCATATGTTCAATAAATAAATGTAATAATTTAGACCTAATTGCACTGCAGAAAAAAGTAGTTACAACTTCATTGTTTCCCAAATTAGAAGAAATAACAAATTAGGATTAGTAAAATAGAAACTTTAGCTGCACTCTTTTCATAAAAGGGGCCTTTCAGTTTATGCTTCTTGTAGCAAGATTCACCAAGACTGTCACCTTTGAATTGATAAAAAAAATCTTAAGTTGTTAGCATTTGTTTCCTTTTAGTTTAGTGATTGTCTGGATTTTGGTGCAGATAAAGTAGTTGTAATCTAATACAGTATCATGTATTCTGGTAGCTACTTATTTGATTATAAAAGCCTACACTCAGAGAACGAACAACATATTTAATGCAAATGTAATTAATTTGAGTACGTTAGTAATATATTTTAAAAATCTGTGGTTGAGAACAACATAAAATATTGGTCACAGTAATTTTTTAATATTGAATATATTATTTATTTTAAACTGATGATTTCACTTTTTAAAATGTCAAATTTTCAGTAAAATAATTATACTTTAATAAATATCTGGCATTGTTTTATTAATAGATATTACCTTAACTGTCATTCCTACATACAGTTCTTGTTATTTCATGTTTATTGCCTTTCAGCAGTCTCTGTAATCTTGATGGATCAAAATATTTTGCATTTGCCACAGTGACACGTGCTATGTAAAGAAAATATGAACAGCTGCAGGTTTTACTAATGGCAAAACTATCAGATAACAGGCTTTTCATGAGTATGGTAACTGATCTTTCTGCATATAAACCAATAATTGTCATTCTAGTTTTCTTATGAAATAAAATAAAATCCCAACCTCTGAAACTGGATGAAAGTTGAAAAAAGCCTATGAATTCACAACGTCTACTTATATAAATAAATAAGAAAGTACATTTATTTCATAGCTCATTTTGTTTCAAGCAGGTTTAAAAATATAGTAAAAAGTTATCACTTTTTTTGAGTTTAGTTCAGTGTTTTACCTTAATACATCCATCCAATATAAATTGCTTTTATTCCCTTAACTCCTATCACCAAAGTGTTAGAACTAACCACCCAGTTATATTTGATGAACAGTTGGGAATATAGACATCCACTATTAATCAAAACTGCAATTTTGCATATTCAGACTAAGGTAATTATTTAGAAATTTAAACTGACTAGGTTTAAGTCTCAATACCATAATAACATCCTAGTCACTGATACACTTAAACTCATCCTTAACCTAAGCATTTGTGTGTGTGTTTCATGTTCTTTAGCAGTCTCTTTTGAAGTCTCTTAGACCTCTTTAGAAGTCACTGAATCGCAAATGTTCATTTAAGAGTCTTCCTGAATCAACAAAAGGAACTTACTTTTTTAAAAAATAAAGTTTTCCTTTAATAATTGAACATGAAACACACACACAAATATTAGTACTAAAATATTTTTAATACAAATGTTAAAGGAAAATATAAAAATTCATAAACAAACTAACAGTAAACAACAGCAAAATAAAGGCACCTCCCTTACTTAATTTGGCAATGAATGCCTGCAAGAAAATCACTAAGATAGAGAGCAGCAAGGACCCCTCAGTTCAACCCTGAGCTATAAATAGTTTCTTTCTCTGATGTGGACAGGGGAAGGCTGACTGGGAATGTGCTTGAGTGCAAACTAGAGATTAATCACAGTATTTTCAAAATTTTACTGGGCAGATATTATTGAAAGGAGCTGGTTATGCAAATACCCAGGTCCTGAAACAAAAAGGCTTTAGAGATGACAATAAACACCTTAAGTTATATTTGAAAAAGAATTGGCAACTTGTGCAGCTCTGTTAGTTCTATTAAACAGCTGTATAAAGCTTGTTCCAATAAGACATTAGTCTTACCTGATACGGTCCTTCTCATTGTGAGGAGCAGATAATCCAATGATTGGGTAACTCCCTCTGTTCTGATCACATGACTGAGTTGATCAAGTATAAAAGCTTGCCTCACTGTTTGTCTATCCAGTGTTTTCGGCGAAAGAAGATAATCGACGGCTGGAACATCTGAAAAACAATACTAACTCCTCCTCAGTAGAGATGTAATGCCAAGGGAGGGTCTTGGATTCTCTGCTCTTCACAATGAGAAGGACTGTATCAGGAAAGACCAGCATCCTTTCTCCATTGTGGAAGAGCAGAGAATCTAATGATTGGGACCTACCAAAGCTAACTGTCCCAGGGTGGGTGACAATTTTTATGGAGATCAAGAATCCTGCACAAGGCGGACCTGTTGTAGAACTCTGTGGCCCAAAAGCTGCATCAGCAGAAGAGAACACATCTAATTTGTAGTGGTGAATGAATGGGTATGAAGACAACGAAGTGGCCATCCTACAAATCTCATCAATAGAACAGTTTGTCGCCCAAGCCGCAGGGGTGGAAGCACTCCTAGTTGAATGGGCTGTTATGCATTCTGGGAGTGTTAACTTCTGGGTCCGATAAGCTGTCATGATACAAGCCCTAATCCAGCTCCCTATAACAGAAGATCAGGCCTTGGAACCCAAGGATGCTAGATAAAAGTTCACAAAGAGAGCCTCCGTTCTGCGAAAGGTAGAAGTCCTTTTCACATATATTCGAATGGTTCTGCGTACATCCAATATATGTCATTCCCTCTCCCTGGGGTGCCCCAGTTTTGGACAGAAGTCCAGAAGCATAAGCTCCTGAAAATGATGAAAATAGGAGTTGACCTTTGGCAGGAAGGTTGGATCTAGTCTTAAGATGACCCAATTTAGGGGGGAAATGCATAAATCCTCCCTGACCAATAAGGTGGCCAACTCTGAGATCCACCGAGCAGATGTGATGGCAAACAGAAAGGCAACCTTCAGAGACAGGAAACACAGAGTGGATGTCCACAAGGATTCAAAAGGGCTCACTGTAAGGGCTTTGAGAACTTTAACTAAATCCCACATGGGGAATCTGTGGATAACAGTAGGCTGGATGTTCATGGAACCTTTCAAGAAACTCAAAATCTTATTGTGATGGAACAGGGAACCTATGCCATCCCTATGGAGTACAATGGAGAGAGCAGCAACCTGTCTGCGAAGGGTGTTTGGAGAGAGACCCTTATCCAAGCCGTCTTGCAGAAATTTGAGGATCTGAGGAATGGATGCTTCAGACAGATTCACGTGCAGTCTAAGGCACCAGGAGGAAAATGCAGTCCAAATAGCATCATAGATGCGATTAGTAGATGGCCTCCTGGACGCCTGGATTGTGTCAGTGACTGTGTCCGATATGTTTAATCCTCTCAGGACTTGTCGCTCAATCTCCATACAATTAACTGGTACCAACCCAGGTCAGGATGCACCAGTGACCCTTGCTGGAGAGTGAGAAGATGCAGAGTAAGGCACCAATGGTGTGCAATTGATAGAGAGACTAGGTCAGCAAACCATGGCCTCCTGGGACAACAAGGCTCTCTCCACTAGGAGTTTCCAAAGGAGGGCAGGAATGAGTGAGAGGTGGAAATGCATACAGCAACCATGGTGGCCAAGGGGTTCGTAGCGCATCCGTTCCTTCTGCTTCCAGGTGGAAATACCGAGTGAAGAACGTCAGAAGTTGCGAGTTGATAAGGGATGCAAACAGGTCCACCAGAGGAGGGCTGAATCGTGATGCAGCCTTTTGAAAATTATGGGGCAGAGTTTCCAGTCTGTGATCGATGTGAGCACGGCTCAAGCAATTGGCTTGAATGTTCAACAAGCCAGATATGTGCTGCACTTGAATGCTGGCCAAATGTTTGCCTACCCAGAGAAATAGGTCCCAGGCTTCTGCCATGAGGGAGCATGATCTGGTGCCTCCCTGATGATTTATGTGGGCTTTTGCTGCCACATTGTCAGTTAGAATTAGTACATGCTGTCCTTGCACCCTGTCGATGAAACTGATTAGGGCGAGATGAATTGCTCTCAATTCTAACCAATTGATAGGGTGGTGATGTTCATCTTCTGACCACTGACCTTGGGCCATGAGGGGACCTGAGTGAACTCCCCAACTGGAAAGGCTGACATCTGTGGTGACTATGATAGAGGATTGGTTGAGAAAAAGTCAATCCTTGCATACGGCCTCAAATTGTCACCAGCCGAGGGATTCAATAACCTTCTTTGGCATCCAGACCTCAGAGAGGAAGTTGCTGCTCCCTCTGAGCTGGAAGCAAAAGCCATTGGAGAGGCCTAGAGTGTATCTTGGCCCAGGGCACAATGGCAATACAAGAAATAAACTTCCCTAACAATTGTGACAATTGAGCAAGGGGAACTAACTGGACTGAAGAGACAGGTCCCAGATGCTGTTCAGCCTATCCTCAGAGAGAAACACTTGACACAATGAGGTGTCAATTATGGCACCCAAATGTTGCAGTCGGGTGGTTGGCAACAATTGGCTCTTTGAAACATTGACCAGGAACCCATGAGATTGAAGGGTATTGACTGTTATACGGACATCCTCCTCTGCCTGGATCAGAAAACCAGACTGAATGAGGATGTCATCTAAATAGCTCTGAATCCTGATGGGAATAAAGCAGAGATGGGCCAAAAGTACAGTTAAGATCTTAGTGAATACCCTGGGTGCCAGGGCAGATCAAACCATAAAGTAACATACTGAAAATGCTTGCCGCAGTACTCAAATCATAAGAAATGCCTGTGCGATAAAAGAATGGGGATATGGAGATAGGCTGCAGATAAGCCAATCCATGTCAGGAAGTCGCTCTTCCTGATGGAATCCAAAATAGACTGTAGTGTGTGCATCTTAAAATGCTTGTATGCGATATGCACATTAAGACATTTTTAGATCAAGAATTGCCTCCATTCCCCTGACAATTTTGGAATCAGAAAGAGTCTGGGATAAAAACCAGAGCCCCTCTCTTGACAAGGCACCGGTTCTATTGCCTGGTTGTTTAATGAATGCTGAATGGCATCCTGCATGAGCAAGCGCATTGCAGGATCCTGACTAATCAGGCAACACACAAGTAGAGTAGAGGAACTCGAGCACTAAATCATGTTTAATAGTATTAAGGACGCACCTATCTGAAATGGTCTCCTCCCATCGGTCAGAAAACCACCGAAGGCGGCCCCCGATGGGTTATTCCAGACATGGGCAAACTATGGCCTGCGGGCCACATCTGGCCCGTTGGGCTTTTTAATCTGGCCCGCCGAACTAGTTACTAGCAGAAGAAAAGTCCCAGAAGAAAACTTTTTCTT
>JAEANM010015397.1:0-13638 GCA_017656035.1 Myanophis thanlyinensis
CCATCGTCATCTCTATAAATCAGTTTTGGGAAATCGTCTCTTTAATATATAGAATCACACCTCTCTGTTTAGAGTCTGTCAGTGCTCTAAATAATTTCCCTAGTTTGGGTTGTTTCAGCAAATATTCAAATTGCTTTTTCATATGTACTTCCTGTAGGCAGATTATATCAACTTTTAATTTTTCCAGTTTATAAAATACTTCTTTTCTCTTAATGGCTGAATTAAGTAAAGAATTAGCATTTGTAAGGAATCAGCGAAAAGAAAAGCCTTTCACTCAGCAAGGGGAGAGAAAAAAAAAGCAAGCCCAGTCCAGCTTCAATTTAGAAGTTTCCTAAAAGTTTTATAAAAATCCACAAACAGGGAAAAAGTCCAGTTCCAAATTCAATTCAATTCAATTCCAAAGCTCAGTCTCTAGTCTTTAACACTTAAAAAAAAAAACTAATGTTCCCAGGGTGTTCTCCAGCAAAAAGTATCAATTTAAAAAGCTCATCTCACCCAGCCGACACACTGTTGCAATCTTCTTCCACCTTTCCGGGAGCTGTCCCAGCTTCAGCAGCTTTGAGGGCTGCCTCTTCACCGCCTGCAAGAGGGCTTCACCTGGATCAACCAGGGACTTTCGGGTGTCCCTGGGATCCCCTGAATGTGCCCTCGCCTCTCACTCTCCCTACGGGATGGTTCGGGTCCAAATGGACCATCCAGCAGCTCGAGTTTCAACTTTGACCTCGGAGCAGCTGAGTCCCATATCGTCTCATCAAGATTCTTTTGATATGTATGTTTTCCTACAATTTTGCCAGACCTTACTTTCGCTTTTTCTGCATTCACTTCTTTCCCAGTAAAAGTTCCCTGTTTTCAACCACAATGAATTCAGGTTTTTTTCTTTCTTGGGATTTGATCGAGGCAGATCTCACAATCGGCACACATAGGTCTTCACAAAAACTAACCTATGATGTTACCATATCTGTGAGTTCATCCAAGTCTGCAGAGGTATCTTCGAAAACATTTCAATCAGTACAGTCAAAGGAAGCCTGTAGATTTAACTTTGCCTTCAGTCCAAGACTTGACTGATTTAGCAGTAGTCTAGTGAGACAGTTGACATACTGAAAGTGTTTTGGTAGCTCTTGGCTTAAGTTAGCAGTGTTGAAATCTCCTAACACAATGGGGAATGAATCTTGGTATTTTACTTCAGTTCACATAATCTGGTCTTTTAGAGTTTGTAATGCATTCAGTGGTGCTATTCAACCTGGTTGCACCATTTCTAGTGATCCAGTAGTGGCAATGAAGTTTGGCCCTGCCCCTGCCCTTTTCTGTCCTATATCCCCTTCTTCTTTTTCTTTTTTACTCACCTGAATTGCGTGGATCAGTTGCTTGTGCCTCCACAGCCTTCCTAATCACCTGGGCTGTCAGGTCTTCCTCCTTCAAAACCCAAGAAAGAAAACCCCCGACTCCACTGAGTTAGAGAACAGGTACATTTACTGGGTGTGATGTTAATGCAGAAAGCTCAAAGCAAGGTCTGAGTAAAATCGCGAAAAAAATTACATATTGAAAGTATCCCCAAAACCCTCCACCTAGGGTCCCAGGATGATTGTCCAATTTTCATTGCACATTGTGTCACGAGGCATACATCTGCAGGTGTTAATGTCTGTTACAGTCCTGGGTCGGTTGGCCTTGACCAGGCATTAACATCTTCACTCAGGAATGCATACCTCATTATTCGTACTCAGGGGCCTCCAGACACCAGCACAATTTCCTCCCCTTAATTCCAAGCTCCCCCTCCTCCCGTTACTATGACAGCCAATAAGATTGAAGCTTCAGAAGAAAAGTTGGAGGCTGACACAGACTGCCTCCAGTAAGGAAAAACCTATGAGACATTCTTTTGTTATGGGAACAGTCTATCTCTCCAATACCTCCAGCAGTGACCTTGATGGTTTCCGTGCTCTCATGCTCTCCACATTCCATTTTCCCCTCCCTCCAGTTAATTTACAAGCTGAAAAATATTAAGGTTTGAAAGAAGCAAAGTGGTTCAATCTTGACATTATGAGATTAACAGAATTGGAAGGGACCTTGTAAGTAATCTAGTCCAATCCCCACACCCAAGCAGGAGTACCTATACCATTTCTGACAAATGGCAGTCTGATCTCTTCTTGATACCGCACTGTTTACTTCCCTCCATGTAGATTTAGACCCATTAAGGACTACTCATTGAGTACGGTTTGTCAGCCAGTTACGAAGGTGATGCTTTCTATCCCTCTTTTTTCTAGCTTACCAAGAAATGGGTTGTGATCTACTTTGTTGAATGCCTTCCTGAAGTCCAAGTATATTATGTCCACAGTATTTTGCTGGTCTATTCACTATGTTGAAGAATGAAATAAGATTGCTTTGGCATGATCTGTTTTTAACAAACCCATGCTGACTGCTAGTTATTACTTTACTCGTTTCTAAATGTTGGCAGATCTGTTTTTTTTATTATCTCTTCCAGTATCTTCCTGGGTATTGATGTTAGGCTGATTGATCTGTAGTTTCCTGGGTCTGTTCCCCCCCCCTTTTTTTTTTGAAGATGAGAACCACATTAGCTCTTTTCCAGTCCTCTGGTAGTTCCCCGGTGCTCCAGGATTTTTGAAAGATGTGGTACAGTGATTCTGAGATGACATCTGCCAGCTCCTTTAGAACTCTGGGATGTAGTCCATCAAGTCCCAGTGATTTGTATTGGTCAAGATCAGACAGGTGTTCTCTTACTATTTTTTTTCTTATTTTAACTTTTATTTCTACTCTGTCTTTTACAGTTATGTTTTTGATAGGTTGGGCTATAGTTTATTTTTGCATGAAGACAGATGCAAAGAATGAGTTAAGCAGCTCTGCTTTCTCTCTGTTGCCTGTTACTTCCTTGCCATCTTCTCTCTTTAGTAGAATGACTGTTTCCTTGATTTTTTTCTTGTTATTTATATGTTAGAAGAAACTTTTTAAAATTATCTTTGACTTTTGCAAGTGTTTGTTCATTCTAAGGCTTTGCTTTCCTGACTTCATCTTTGCAGATTCTGGCTATCTGCTGATATTCTGCCTTAGTTGTGTGTCCTGCTTTCCATTTTTTGCACTTGTCCTTTTTGTCTTTCAATTTGTCAGAGAGGTTTTCCTAACATAAGCTCTTTTAAAATCTAAGACTCTGGTATTATTGTGTTCTATTGCTTGTGTTTGAGTTATGTTGAATTCTAGTATGACATGGTCACTCTGTCAGGGTTCCATACAACATCAGCAATGCAATCAGAATTCCAAAGAGACAAAGTCCAAAGAATAAGATTTTATTGAAGACATTGTTCTGGTACGGTCTGTTGAAATCCCGAATCTAAAGCTTCCGGGATTTCTTCACCCAAGTAAAATGTAAAGTTCCACCCCATTCATTATCACATGTTAATTACTGTCCAACCATTTCAAAACAAAGCCCAACGACTTCCAAAGACACTTCCCATCCCAGCTGCGAAGTGCCCGAAAAGTTCTCATGAGAACTAAACTTAAAGGAATGAAAACAAGATAAGAAGTTGCCGCTTTCAACTCCCCCCTTCGCCCTCTCAGTGATCTTGCAATAGAAAAAGTGTAAATGTGTCAAGATCTACATGGCCCTAAATTTTACTGTATAAAATGGCCTACAGAATATAGTAGAACACCCCCCATATAAAAATGTCCTATTGGATCTTTACACACTCTCACCCAAGGTTCCTGCAGTTTCAACTCCATCACTTCTTCTCTCTTTGTAAGAATTAAATCCAGTATGGCTGTCCCTCTAGTTCCCTTCTCTACCTTTTGGACAACAAAGTTGTCAGCTAGGTTGGTTAGGAACCTTTTTGATTTCTTACTTGGTGCAGAATTAGTCTTCCAGTTGATGTCAGGGTAATTGAAGTCCCCCATTACTATTGTAATGTGTTATCATTCTGATCTTTTCTACTACTTTCTCCTGTTGGTAATTTAGGATTATATTACTTTGTTGTTTGTATGTACACTAAGATCTTTTGCACTGGAGACAAATTCCTTGTGTGTCCACTCACACTGTCAAATATCCCATTCATTTTGCTAGCAATGAAAGACTTCTGGGCCATTGTTTAGCCAAGAGTACACTTTAGTAGAGCTTAAATAGTTACAGAAGAATAGCGAAGCTGGTTCTGATGCTTTCAAGTGCAAACAAAGCAATTAATTTTTTCTTTTCCCTGGCCATTCCCTCTGTTATCAACAAATGTTTTCCCCTCCTCATATTTGCTAATGTCAGGTTGTCTGCATTGCAAAGCTTGCTTTGGGGATCAGCAGCCATGACACGCACTTGGCCACTAAAGAATATTCTGTTCTCTTCTCCTTCTGTTCTAGTCTAGTCTAGTCCATGCTACGCCATGCCATGCCATGCCACTCTACCCTACCCTATCCTACCCTACCCTATCCTACCCTACCCTACTCTACTCTATTGTTCTCCTACTCCTACTATTCTAATCTGTGCCATGTTGCCCACAGAAACACTATGTGTGTGTATATGCACATACATACTATGTATCAAGGTTCCACACCACATCCTCAACGCAATTAAAATCCCAGAGAACGAAAGTCCAAAGAATAAAATTTTATTAAGAATATGGTACTGGTATGATCTGTGGAATCCCGAATCTAAAGCTTCCGGGATTCCAACATTCAAGTAAAACTCAAAGTTCCACCCCATTAATTATCACATGTTAATTACTGTCCAATTACTTCAAAAAAGAGTCCAACGATTTCTGAAGTACTTCCCCTCACACCTGCAAACCCCTCCAAACTCTTTCTCACGGGAACTCAAGTTTGTGGAATGCAAACAAGATAACCATTCCGTCTCAGTGACCTTCGACATGAATACTCCAGTGTCAAGATTCCCTGCTAGCTGCTTCCAGCAACCTAACTAGCACACACACATGCATATACATCTAATACCCCCCTCCCATACAAAATCTCCATTTGAATCATGACACTATACACAAACTGAAAAACTTAGTTACGGTTTTCTTTTAGTACATAGGCCTTTTTGTTTTTCAGATTACTCCATGTGGTGATTCTTCTATCCCAGATTTCTTTCGATTGGAGCAATTGCAGAAAGAATTTAATTTTGTTTCTGATGAGAAATTTAATTTGTCCAAAAGATTTTGGCTTCTTGAGCTCAGAAAGAACGAGGTAGCTGAATTACAAAATTATAAATTTGTTCCTTTACTGGAAAGAGAGATCAGTGAAAAACTTTTACAGGTAAGAAATTGTTCTAAAAATTGTAATTAGAATTTATTGATAATAAAACTTACTGTCTTAGTTTCAGTTTTTTTGAAATCATTGCAGCTTTAATTTAGCAAATTGAGAATATCTGCAAAGAAAACTAATGTTTATTTTAATTTATGGCAAGATAGTTAATGTGAAGACATAGGTGGAGAGAAATTCTCCATGTCATAATTCTGAAATGTTTATTGAAGCAAAGCCACATATTTTGATCACAAACCTTCCAAGTTTGGAATGAGCAAATTTTTGAACTCTTCTAGAGCTAGGCAGAACACGGCATTCTAGTTCTAAATAGTGTTTAGAACAGGACTGTTCTAAATAGTGTTGTGTTTTACTAAGTGGTTTCATGCATACAAATGAAGAGAGAGATTAGGATATTAAACGAAATATTAAATATTTTAACCCACCAAACCATTCAAATCTTCCCATTGAATAGAAGATGTTAAGACTCTAGAACAGTGGTTTCCAAACTTTTTCAGTCCACTGCCCTCTTGGTGCTACAAACTGATCTTCAGTGCGAGGGCCCACCTCCAGCACTCCTCTGCCAACCCCATTGCCACTTACTGCCCCCTGCTACCCCCCCCTTGCCTCTTACCTCCTCCCTAAGTCATCCCACCACTCCCCAGGGGCGGTACCACCCACTTTGGGAACCACTGCTCTAGAAAGAGTGCAGAGAAGAGCAACAAAGATGATTAGGTTACTGGAAAATAAAATGTATGATGAATCAGTAGCAGAAACTGGGTATGTGAGTCTAACAAAGAGAAGGACAAGGATTTATATGATAACTGTGTTTCAATACTTGAGGGGCTGTCACAGAGAAGAAAGACCTATTTTCCAAAACACCCTAGATAGGACAAGAATTAATAAGTGAAAGATCATGAAAGAGAGATCTTAACAACTTGCCTCCAGAAGTTGGTGGTGCTCCATCACTGGAGGTTTTCAAGAAGACATTGGACAACCATTTGTCCAAAATGCTATAGGATCTCCAGCTTAAGCAGGGGTTGGAGTAGAAGATCTCTAAGGTACCAGCCAACTCTGTTACTTTGTGTTCTATGTTTATGGACAATTGTATTGGATGGTCCCAGTTAATAATGGTTATGGCTGAACCTGTGATATGAATTCAGGCATTATCTCCAATATTGGAGGCAAGTCCTCAATTCTAATTTTCAAACATTTTAAACTCAGAGCTCAAGATGTTCTCTGTTGTGCTTATTGCAGAGAATCAAAGCATGGGATGACTCCTATGTCATGATCATGTAACTCAATCGAACAAACTGAAAACACGCCCTACTTCCTGGGTGATCCCAGTTTTCCGACTCAGTCTATGATCTCAGATGTGTTTCTAGAGTTCCGCACATCCTTGGATTCTCTGAAAGCACAAAATAAGATTTCATTCAATTCATGGCAACAACAAGGGAAGATCAGTATTTAATTGCCTGGCCTCAGATGGGAAGGGCCATCAAGGCCGCATGCTTCGGGCCACTTAATAATGCCTTTCCTTTCCCTACCGACTCCAGGCAGCTCTCCAGCTGGAAGAGATTTCCCTTTAACAGCTGCAAGCCTCCATTTGCCTTTTTTTTAAATAAGGCAAGGCTTCGCGCTGTTGCCAAGGAGCACAACAAGAAGAAATAACTTTTTAAATGCCCACGTATCATTTGGGCAGTTTTTGGCTCTGGCAATAGACGCTGAGGTCATCAGTGAGGTTTTTTTTCAGAGCCTTGCTGGATTTTCCTAGGCAGGAGATTGCTCTGTAGCACAGGCTGAGATCTTTTGGAACAGCCTGCTTTGCTGAAAGAATTACTGTTGCCTGCTCCCACCTGTTTGTCCCCAGGGCAACTGCAGGAGATTTGTGGCTATCCTAGCTAGCCTGGCCGTCCACAGCCTCTGGTGATTGGAGGTAAGCACATGATAGCACAGGCACAGCTGTGTTTCCCAGCCACATTCCCTTTTGCAA
Source organism: Myanophis thanlyinensis (assembly GCA_017656035.1). NCBI lineage: Eukaryota > Metazoa > Chordata > Lepidosauria > Squamata > Homalopsidae > Myanophis > Myanophis thanlyinensis. Next base: position 7,220 of record JAEANM010015397.1, read on the forward strand.
CTTTTTCTTGAAAAAAAAAAAGCCTTCTCAGATCTCTCATTGCTCTTGCTGGCTTCTAGTTGCATGGATAGAACTCCACCTGCATTTTTAAATAATAATGCCCTTGCATGCCTGAATTAGCTGTTAATCACAAACAAGCACAGCCTTTTCAGAGGGATCTTAACTTTAGGGGATACTGTAGTTTATCTTATTATTCCAGTCTCTGATCACTCTTCCAAGGACACCTTGCAAATTGTCTGATGAATTCTACTATAGGCTCTATCTGCTTACAGTTGGTTTTATTCATATACCTTCAGGCTGGATCTCAGCCCTTCTCCTCAGGATGAAACTATGGAAATTCTGAGTCTAGATCAAGTGATTCCTGAGCAAGCCCAGGCAACCAGGTGGAACAACAGATCTTTCACATTTATTTATTTATCATTTATTTATCAGGATTTATATACCGCCCCCTCTCCATAGCCTTTTCTGGCAAATGCAAGCCCTTGCAAAAATCTACTTCCAGACCTGATCAGAAGGCAGACTCTAGGAGGCAGAAGGCATTAAAGCAGAAAGAAGGTTGCAGTCTGCTTCTAGCGAGGCTCCTCCCTCTTCAGGTCACTTTTCCAAATCTTCTGACCCACCTCAGGCTAGAGTCCGTGGTTTATCCCCTGAAAGAGCTGGGAACCCAGTCCAACCAGCATTCAGCCTAGGCTGTATCAGACCCTCTTCTGACCCTGACATTACAGAAGGCTCTGGGAATCCAGTTCCTTCTTGCTCTTACACCCCAACTGCCATCTTTAACCCATCAATTACATTGAGGGATGGGGAGAATCAACAGGTGGCATTCTCTGAGTTATAGTCCATGATTGTGGTGGCTATTGCTCAGGGATTGTCTGGAATACAACAATCTTTAGTTAGTAGCTCTCTGTCCCCATTTCCCAGCTCTAGTTGGAACTTTCAGTTCCTCAGTCAGAACCTCCTGAACTAGATTTTTTACAAGGACCCAGGTCCTTGGCCTCTTCTGCTAGAAGCAGGGATTCTATCTCTGAGGAGGTTGAGATCAGAGAATTGGCTCTCTCGGAAGATGAGGACCTCCATCCAGATGCCCCAGCCTTTATGGGTCTTCCCCCCCATCTATTCAAGTTCTTATTACACAAGACCAGGATCACTTCTGATCTACGGGTCCCTTCTACTTCCTTGGCTTCAGATTCTGGAACTAAGGCAGGTAATCATTTGTTTTCTTCTCCAGTGCCAGAGAGTGAACAGGTCCCTATACCCCAGATAGTTATGGACATGCTTAGAGGACAATGGCTTAGGCCAGGGTCCCAACTGCCCCCAATTCCTGTGATAGGAAATTCTATCAACCTGAACAGGAACTTTCTGATGTTCTCCAGCTCCGCTCAGTAGAGGAGCCAGTGGTATCCTTGGTTTCTTCTCTGGTGTCTGGGGACACAGTAGAGGGTCTGAGGGCAGAAATTAAAAGAGCAGAATTAGTCTTGTGCAATTCCCATCAAACAGTGGCCTGAGCGGTTAAAACTGTCTCGGCTGCTACCTTCTTCACCCACACCATACTAATGTGGCTAAGACAAATTCAGGAGAGGTAACCAGTACAAGATACTAGACTGCAGTAAGACATTAACAAGGTCATTGCAGCTACTCAGTTTTCAGTAGATGCCATCTTAGATACTGTGAAATTCGCTTGCAGGGCCCTGGCTTCCTCTGTTACTGCCTTTGTGGGTTAAACACTGGCAGGTAGACAAGAAGACTGAGTGGAGGTTAACTTCAGTTCCTTTTCAGGGCACCTCTCTCTTTGGGGGGCCATTGACCCCCTACTGGTCAAAGGCAAAGACAAAAAGAAACTTTTCCCTTCCCAGTCCAAGAGAGCAGGATGCAGATATAATCCATAGCAGCACAGACCAGTTTTTTAGATCCCGGTCCAGCCTTTCTACAGAGATTCTTCCCCCGGAGACCAGACCGCCCATCAGACAGAACGGGATACAGGAGCAGGATACCGGCCCCTCCCACAATCCAAAAGGTCTTTTTGAGGGGAAGGTTGTCTCTTCTGACACTCAAAGTAAGATTCCTCCAGGTTCCCCCATTGGTAGCAGGTTAAGGGCATTTGCTGACCACTGGGAGGAATCAGTTTCTGATAGATCAGTCATAAACAAGGTCAGATCGGGACTCTCACTAGAATTCACCTCCACTCCTCCGAGGCGTTTGGTGAATTGTCATGTACCAAGTAACATTGCTAAGAAGGGCCTCATGGAGGAGGACATTCAACATCTATTGGACATCCAGGCCGTAGAACCTGTTCCAATCCAACAACAAGGAGTGGGATTCTATTCTATATTATTGATTGTGCCAAAGGCCTTGAGTGGTTGAAAGGCCATCCTACATCTTTTACACGGACAAACACCTTTAGTACAGGGCTCTCCCATTCGGACTAGCCTCGACCCCCAGGGTCTTTACCAAAGTGTTAGCAGCCTTGATCACCCACCCACATATGAACCATCCAGATCTGCATCCAGAGTTACCTGGATGACATACTCATCCTGTCAGCGTCTTATCAGCAAGCGTTACACGACATTCGATCATCATCAACTCCCTACAATCCCATGGTTTCCTCCTCAACCAGGGGACAAAAAGTTATCTTTCACCCACTTACAACATCTAGGCATGGTAATTGATACCACTTCAGGTCAGATATTCCTGTCTGAAGAGAGACAGGCCAGCATTCGAGGCCTTATAAGCCTCATCCTTCACAGGATGGTTATCCAGAAAACTGATATCCAGCATAGACATTGTCCCATGGGCAAGGCTTCATGCAAGGCCTCTCCTACTTTCCTCACAGCAAGAAGGTTGCAGCCATTGCTGCAGTCACTGAGGTGGTAGATATCGGAGGCAATTCGCAAAGGCTGCCATTTCAGGAAGCTGGATCAAGTGATGATCGCCACCAACACCAGTCTTTTCGGCTGGGGGGTACACCTGGGCTCGCTTATGGCCCAGGGCCAGTGGTCGCCAGCAGACAGGCTCCACAATATCAACTGTCTGGAGTTGAGATCAGTGCATTTGGCACTAAGAAGTTTCCACCAATAGATTCAAAGCCTCGTTCTAAATTTAACAGACAATATGGCACCAAGGCCCATCTCAACAAATAAGGGAGCACCCACTCTCAGTCCCTGATGACAGAGGCTCAAGCCATGTGTCTCTGAGCAGAGAATCACACCTGATCCATCAAGGCCCAACACATACAGGGAGCAGCGAATGTACAGGCGGACTGTCTCACCCACACATGAGTCAATGATTTGGAATGGCAGCTATATCCAGAGATATTTCGTGTGATCATGGACAGATTCAGAACTCCAGTAGTCGACCTGTTCATGTCTCCGCAACAGTCCCAGTTGCCTTGGTTCTTACCAGGTTCCGAGTACAGAGATCTGAGGGGACTGATGCACTACTCAGCCCAGGGCCCCTATATGGGTTGCTATATGCATTTCCCCCCTTTCCCCCTCATTCAATGGGTGGTTCGGAAAACCTTGGAAGAGGGGGCTGAGTTACTCTTCGTAGCATCACAGTGACTCAGGAGGCTGGGGTTCACAGACCTCATCAGTCTGTCAGTGGCCTGCCATGGTGGATTCATCTGACCATCCAGTTCTCTGACAAAAGAACCTGCTTCATCCAGATCCAGAGTGGCTCCACCTGACCATCTGGAGGTTGAGCAGCATGCCCTCAGGAGGGACAACTTATCCTCCAGAGTGATTCTGACTATCCAGGCCTCTAGGTGGCCAGCATCCATCCGTCCGGATTTACGAGGCTACATGGAAGATGTTTTGTTCCTGGTGTGGAAGGGCAAAGATCATTCTTTCCTCCATCTTCATTGCTCAGATACTAAAATTTCTACAGTTGGGCTTGGATAGAGGTCTTCCAGCATGTACACAGGCAGGTGACAGCCCTCTCAACAGTCCTGCTCTGCAGGAGGAGAGGCTTACTAGTCTGGTCCCCCTTGATATGCAGTTTCCTCAAAGGGGCCTCCAACCTTACACCTCCCAGGGTGCACAGGTACCCTACCTGGGACCTATCCAGAGTTCTCAAGGCTCTTACGGCTGCTCTGCTTGAACCTTTGCATGCTACAAGTTTATGATTCCTACTGCTGAAGGTAGTCTTTCTAGTAGCAATGACTTCCGCTAGGTGCATCTCTGAACTAGCGGCATTATCAGTTAGGGAGGATCTAGGCATAGTCCACCTGGACAAGTGACTCCTTTGATTAGATCCTCTTTTCAAGATAGTCCTTTGATTAGATCCTCTTTTCATTCCAAAGGTTAATTCCTGGTTTCACCGAGCTCAGGAATTGTTACCAGATTTCTGCCACGGCCAGTCCACTCCAGGGAAACAGAATGGCATAAGTTAGAGGTCCGCAGGGCCTTAAAAATATACAGGAAGAGAACTGCTTCTATTAGAAGGACAGAATCACTCTTTGTGGCTTTTCAACCTGCCTCTCTCAGGAGAAAGGTCTCTTCAGCCACGATTGGACAGTGGCTGATAGCTTGTATTGCCACGGCCTATGAATCCCAGAGCTTACAGGCTCCTAGAGGCCTTCCGGCACATTTGACCAGAAGAGCTGCCACGTCAGTGGCATGGTTGACGCAGGCTTCCATAGGGGACATCTATAGGGCAGCCACCTGGTCTTCACCTTACCCCTTCATGAGACATTTTAAGGTGGACTAGTTTGCCTATGTGGATGCTGCTTCTGGCAAAAGAGTGCTGCAGTAGGTGCACTCTGGGTCGGGACCCTAGGTCCAGATAGGGCCCACCCTCAGGACTGCCACTTTGGTATGTCCCATGCTTGGATACTCTGCTCAGCACAACGAGAAGGACTGTATCAGGTAAAACCAATGCCCTTTCTGAGGTTTTCTCCTTTTAAGGTACAGCAGAATGTCTAGAAACTTTATTTTACTTCGCAAGGAAAGGAGATAATGAGCTTGCTGCTTTTGGTTTTTCTTCTGATTTCTGATCTGACTTTCTTTTGAAGGCTTTTCAATTCCTCCTGGAAGGAGAAAGCTGAAGGTGAAGAAAAGAAATACAATATGTGTTTTTGTAAGACAGAGGTTTAAAGGGCTTTCATTGATATAAATCATGGTGGTGGCTCTTTTTCAGGACTATGAGAAAAGATTGCAGAAGAAGTATGTTATTGATACTAAGGACTATTTGGATGCACACAGAGCAATTGTTGCAAAGTACATAGAAAAGGTAGGTTTTTTAATTTACTTAATAAATACATATGCAAAATATACTTGGAAATATTTTGGAAAAATTCTAAACTTAATTATAACCATAAATAATTGGAAGTACCATAACTGATGGCAAGATGGATGGTATATACATTTAATAAATAAATACAAATATTTGGAAATATTTTGTGAATATCTCTGCAAAAGATGTGATACATCTTTATGAGTTGCAAGACAATAGGGTGTGTTTTGAACTAAATCTTTTAACTAAATAGTAAAAATGTATTTAGTGTTAATAATAAATAGAAATCTATAATGGAAATAAATAATACAAATATTTCCTTTAGTTTATCTCAGCCACCTCATTGCTTATATTCTGATTTCTTAGGAAACCAGGGAAGTTAAAGGCCAAATTATTTTAAAAAATTGCATCTCAAACATGTAATGTTTTGTTTTAATGCAAGCTATATGGGCTAAGAACAGCAGTGTGGTTTCTCTCAGAGAATAAAATGAATAAGACCGTTAAGAAAGTTAAATAGGTCGCTGCAACTTCTAAACATGCAAATTAATAGTTTTTTTCTTTAAAAGCTACAGACCAGATTCATTACCAATTTTAATATCATGCTCAGTCTGCAAATTGGCCTAATCTGTCCTTTTCAAATGCTTTTATACATCACTGTACTGAAGTCTTACTTGCTTATGTTTATTTTCTGTTTTTAATAAAGAATTAGAAAATGCAATCCAAAACAAAATAATGGAATAGGATTGAATTATTTTTCATTCTATAGACTTTTTGCTTGATTGTTTTAGCTCAAAATCAGTCTTAAAGAAAAATAACAGCTGCATTTGTTAATTTGAGCAGAACATCAATTGAGTAATTTCAGATTTAAGATAATTTTATCTTTACTTTTTTTTTCCAGGTTAGGGACTCATTAATTAATCGTTTCCTGATCGCAAAGCACCATTTTGTTCTTTCTGATTTGGTCAATGAAGATGAAACCCCTACTATTGGGTAAGGAAGAGAATATAAGGCTAGCTCAAAGTTGTAATAATGTGTTTCAAATGTACCATGTTTTTGTCTTACTTTTAATTTAAATATTTTTTGAAAGTGCAATTGAAGCTCTGAAAACCTAACTTACAGGTGAAACTCGAAAAATTAGAATATTGTGCAAAAGTTCATTTATTTCAGTAATGCAACTTAAAAGGTGAAAC
>JAEANM010015398.1:0-13638 GCA_017656035.1 Myanophis thanlyinensis
GCCAGAGGACCCCCACCCACACACCCACCCACACACGCACTCCGGGGCTTTTCCTCCCCATCCTCTCACTGAGGAAGAAAACTGGCGCTCTCTCTCTCCCTCACACACACACACACTCCGGGCTTTTCCTCCCCATCCTCTCACTGAGGGGGGAAGAAAACCGCTGCTCTCTCTCCCTCACACACACACACACACTCCGGGGCCTTTCCTCCAACTCCTGGCGCAAGGGAGACTTCCACCCCCTTCCCTCACCTCCAGGGGAAAGCACGTGAGGGAGCTTCCCCGGCAGTTCTGGGGCTGACGGTGGCTTCCTCTTCACTCCTCCTCCTCCTTTCCCGCCCTTCATGCCATCCCCACAGATTCCATTCTTCCGCGGCGGCCTTCTCACCTGCTTGTTTCTTGGATAAGGCTTTGAGGAGTCCGCTGCCAGATGATACCGGCGCCCGGATCTTTCCGCCACCCCTGCCGGCTCCACTTTCCCCTGAATCCATGTTAGTACTTGTTCCGAGTCTCCCACCTTCGGCATGCAGTGCAAACACAGGCAAGGCAAGGCCCGGTCTGGCCCGGCCTGCCCCCCTCCCCCCGCCGCCACCTGAGGATGGCCACAAAAGGCTGGCTTGTGTGGCCTCTGCAATGCTAATGCTTTTAAAACAGTATTTCTCAACCTTGGTGACTTTAAGATGTTTGGACTTCAACTCCCAGAATTCTGGGAGTTGAAGTCCAAACATCTTAAAGTCGCCAAGGTTGAGAAACACTGCTTTAAAAGCATTAAATGCAACATCGATCCGTGCCAGGTCGCCCCGCAAGCGTGGGCCAGGCCCAAACCAGGGCACCTCGGGCTGCTAGTCCCGGCGGACTGCTCTGCCTAACCACAGAGTTTGGGAATGTGGGGGGGGGGAGTTGCTCTGAAGCCCACCTCCCCCGCTGGCTGGCTTGCAAAGCGAAGAAGTGCTTGAGATGCACACACTTCGTCTACCTCCCCCACCAGCAATCCCCCCCTAGCTTGCAAAAGGTGGGTGGGCGGATTCCCTCCGCCACTTCCTCACCCAGCAAGCGACGAAAAGCGTGCCCTCCTCTTCCTTTGCCCCCACCCCACTCCCTTCTCGGAGGCTTTTCCAACGGGGTTTACCTACGAACGGCGGCCAAAGAGGAAAGCAGCAAACCCCGAGCAGGGGAACCAACAAGAACAGCCGAGGGGGGGCGGAAGGGGAGGGGGGAAGTGGGGAAGCTGCGAGCCAGATGAAATTCTCAAAAGAGCCACACCTGGCTCGCGAGCCATAGGTTCCTGACCCCTGACCTAGTGGATGAGGGAAGGACTTAATTTTACTTGTATTTCTTTTAATGACTCTGTAATCCCTTGCATCAAGGTAGAGTTGGGGTGACTGAATGGAGTTGAATGTTTACTGGCCAGACACCCTCTCTGCAGAGTTTGCAGCAAAAAAAATTACTCATTATGCCCAAAGAAAGAACTATCTGCCTCTACCTAGGGTCAAACACATAGCCTTCTGATTATGAAGCAAGGGCTCCCCCTTTAGGCTACTGCACCATCCAGATGAAATTCACATTTATAAGGGCCAAAACAATCTTGTTAATATAGAAACACCATACTGTACCTTAGGAGTGTCAGAATGCATCCCTTGGAGATGGGACTGAAGCAGTTTATTTTCCACTTGTTTGACACCTTATTTTCATAAAGGAGTTCTCATGCAGCAGTACTGTCTGTTTAAGAAAGTGACAATCAATGGAAGAAGCAGACTTTCCAAGGAACTAAGTAAAAAACTGCCTTGAAGACTTTATTGACTTCAAGGCAGTTTTTTTTACTTAGTTCCTTGGAAAGTCTGTGGTGAGAGTTATCTGCTTTTTCCATTGATTGACACCTTCTTAGACTGATACAAAGAGAGCCTCCTGGGAAATGTGACTATTTCCCAGCCAGATGATATAAGGCCATATACTGACCAACAGTCTAACAATCTGATCTGAAATCATCATCTTCTACCATCAGCATATCCTTCTGGATCATCCAATCAGCAAGTTTATTAGAAAGATGTTTTGCATGAACCTTGCTAATTGTACACAACAGGGCAATTGGATGCCAATTAAACAGATTGTTTACCATTAGATAGTAGTAGGTGGGTGTTAATTGTAAATAGGAGAACTAGTAGAGAGACCCATCAATCAGGAATTATTTTTAAGAATTCCAGGGAAAGTAAGTGTCACTTCCTGACACATTGCTGTTCTCCATTTGGGAGTCTGTAAGAACTTGTGAATTTAAAAGTAGCAGCTACATAAACAAGGAAATACCAAGGCTCTCTCTATTGACTGAAGTATGTAAGGGTGGCTCCAAGCTCTTGCCAGACTTGAATTATTAGAACTAGCTCTAGAAGCTGTATGGGATACAGACCATCAAAGCAGGCTCTGATTTTTGTTTTGAAGATCTTGTTGGAGCCTTTCCTGGTTTGCTAAGACATAACTTTGCTTATCTTCCTCAGGAGAAACTCAGGAGTATTTTTTTCATTAAGGTTCCTCAGGAATGTTGGTTATTAAAGGGCTCATGCTTGGTGAAATGCATTCTTTGTCAAACCAAAGTTTGGAAGCTCATTATTTCACATGGGAGTGGAACTGGACTTTAAATATGCTTTAGTTAATTATCTGATAGAAAATATTTAGGATTATCTGTGCATCTTTTTCAGCATTCCTAAATGTTTTAAATGAGAGGCTTTGTGGGGAATTTATGAATCAGATACCAGCTGGTTGAGGAATTCTGGAAGTTGAAGTCTATCTATTGCCAAGATTGAGAAACACTGGTCTAGATTGACAAACCTATGACCATTCTATGTTCATTGTCTCCTGGTGTCTGAACAGATCTTCAAACAACCCAATCTCGGTCTTCAAGCAAAATAAATTAGTATTTTTAAAAGCATCAAATGTTTTCATTGTTGGGATATTTAAATGTTGTCCACAATTACACAGTGATAAAAGTGAAATATTACTTTTTCATTTTTATTATGCCGCAACCATACAGATACATGCAAATACTGAAGTGATAATGTTAATAAAGTCTTTTGCACATCTGAGAGAGATGGGCAGTTAAGATAGATAGATAGATGGATGGATGGATGACAGCATCCGTTACACACATAAAGGGCATCATGGCTACCATCTTGATTTTCTTTTACTGTTCCTTGCAGACACCCTTGAGTGACACTGCATGCAGAACACAATGTCAGAGTTTGAGAAACAAATAAAAGACTATTCATTTATTCATTCAATTTCTCCCATTTCAAGCAAGTGACTGTGGGCGGTGAACAATCATAAAACAATAAAACACAAATTAAATATAAATGACAGCTGAGAAAATTACCATAGATACCAATGTAGTCAGGACACAGGGCGATATTATCATAAATTATAAACAAAAAATATATTTCTGTGTGCAGATGTTTCATTACCCAAACTAGATAATATCATCATTGTTTTCTGCAAGAAAGCAACCAAGCTCAGAGAGCACCAAGGACCCCTGAAAATGGTACTGTCATCAAGCCTCTCAGTATTTAATCTTCAAAACCCATGTTTAAGCTGAACTTGCATGAGGATCCCTGATGGCGCAATGCTTAGAATGCAGCATTACAGGCAAACTCTATCCACAGCCAGGACTTCAATCCTGAGTTTGATTCAAAGCTGATTCAACCTTCCATCTTTCCAAGTTCAGTAAAATGAAGACCCAGATTGTAGGGGCAATTTACAAACAGCTTAGAGAGGACTGTAAATCATATGAAACCTGTTTTTCTTTTTATTTATTTTTTACTACCGGTTCTGTGGGTGTGGCTTGGTGGGCGTGTCTGGGGGGGATGTGACTGGATGGGCAGTTTCTGTCAGCAGGGCAATAAAGATTAGGCTAGAAACAACACCAGAACGTTTTTTTCCTGCCTTCCTTACAGGATTAACCCTGTAAAGTGGGAAAAAAAACTAAAGGAGATTTCTTCTAACAACTGTTCTCCAAAAGTTCTCCAAACTGCTTAGAAAATTTACCACTGCTGAATTTCACCTCTGTATGAAACATTATATAAGTCTAAGTGCCATTACTATCGCATCAAATATTATCTAAATTACCAAACCAAACAGATAACGTGTGAACTCACTCTTTAAGAAGACATAAATATCCATGAATTTATCCCTACAGTTTTTTGTTTGACAAAGTTGTTTTCTTTATTCTTTTGTTCCAACATGTCATGATTATGGGATAAAAATAACAAATACAATAGAATTCGGGATATAGATCTGAAGAGGTAATTTGGAAGGAAGCTGTTGCAGAGGGGAAAAAAAATATTAATGGGAGTTCAAGTTTAATCTCTGTGGTTTGATCTCTTTTTCCATTTTACATAAGACATTTGTAACAGCTTTTGCAAGGATTTTCAAAGGTTTTGAGTTGCTGGACTACATGGCTCAGTTACCGCAAGAAGAAAATGGAAAACCTGAAATGTCACAGTGAAATTAATTTATGACACAGGCCACACATTAATAAAGGCTTAAAAGAAAAATATTTTCAGTGGACAGAATTATTGCAAAGAGGTAGGAAGAGAAATATCCAAGACCAAAGGATGGTCCATCCCCAGGCTCTGCCACTGACTTCACAAAAAAGTCATCAACGAATCCCAGGAGATCATATCTCCTTCTTCATTCTGGAAGGCATGACCACAAATGGAAGCCTTTGGTTCCCCAGCAAATATCCTTGGGACCATCCATGACATGCCAGATTTCTGCTGACAGCTCAGACAAGCAAAGATATAAGAGCCACAAAGAGAGAGAGATGTCCCAGCACCATTAAAACAGATGGGGTTTCCCAAAAATACACTCCCTCTCCCCCCCTCTCTCTTGCTCTTCTAGATCTTTTTTTAGTTACAAAAAATGGGTTTTATGCTTTCTTTGAGTCTTCTTTGGGGCCACATGCTTGCTGCTTAAAAGAGGCTTACATGAAAGAAGCATAATTTGAAAATGGCTTTCCCATATTACAGAACCACAAGTCCAGGGATTAGTAAAAAGAATAAGCACGTTCTTTGCATCTTTAGCAAAGTTGTCCTAAGAGAGAAAGAACAATTTAATTGATGACAACACTTAGCTAAGCAAATACACAGAGGATAACTAATTCAGAATGCATGTTGAGACTGTAATAGTCACTGGGGCATCTCAAAGAACAGAGAAGAATGTGTTGCAAAAAATGAAACTCCCCTGGAAGTTTTGATGAAAACTGTCTGAAAGTAGGGATCCTCTGGTTAATATTAATGATTTAGAAATCAGTTAGTACCATTAAGTCATAGAAAGTATCAATGGACAGTGTAAGACCATCATTCACCAAATGGTATATATTTAGATAACCTCTTGGATATTGCAGTAAATGCTTTGGATTAAGCAAACAATCTTCAAAACTGCATTACAGTCACCAGTACTCCCCAAAGAGAAAAATCATGACTGCTTATTTCATCAGGTTAATTAATTTAAATGCATGTATTCTAAATTCTATCCGTTACTTGGCTGATATAAAAGTAATATTAGCTGACTCATAAAAATATCTCCCAAGCAAATTTCAGATTGATCATGTATTAATTCTGCTATGGTTATGGAAAGGCTGGAACATATACCTTATAAATAAGTCCTGGCGCTTATTTCGGAGGTAAAAAGAAAACAAGACCAGGTCTTGTTTTTTTGGGAAACACTATAGTAGTCAGTGAAGTCTTTCCAGAGAGCCAGTTTAGGGTAGTAGTTAAAGGATCAGGCCAGAAACCACCATTTTTGTGAGACTATGAAGACTAGTTCCTCCTTAGGCACAAAGCCAGTTGGATGACCAATCGTTTTCTCTTGTCCCTAGGAAGGAGGCAGAGGCAAACTATTTCCTTCACAAACTATTTGTGAAGAAAACCACAGGGGTTTGTCCAGGCAGTCTCTGAGAATCAGGTATGATCAAACAGAAGAAGAAAAAAACCTGTCTTAAGACTGAGAGAAACTAAGGTAAGGAAGTCAGTTGCAGCTCTCAAGTAGATCAACAACAATCTACTGTTCAAACATTGGAGGGATACAAGATGGATATTTATGAAAATTATGAAATAGTGCAGCAGCATTGATAAGAGAGATGTAGATACATTTGAGGAACACATTTAAAGGGGAAAAGGTTATATAAGAAGAATGGAAATCAGTATCAACACCATCTATAGCCAACAATGATGCCAAAATGACCACTTGAATGACAACTGACACATAATTATCCACTTACCTCCTTACATATGTGTGAAGCCATCACATGCATCATTATCATATGGCCTACTTGCCCTACCCTGTACATGCTCATTTCCCTAATGAATAATAGAGCCATTGTCATGTAATTAACATGCACTACAGTGGTGGAATTCATTTTTTTTTAACTTCTGGTTCTGTGGGCGTGGCTTCGTGGGCATGGCTGGGGGGGTCATGTGACTGGGTGGACAGTTTCTGTAAGCAGGGCAATAAAGATTAGGCTAGAAACAACACCAGAATGTTTTTTCCTGCCTTCCTGACAGGATTAACCCTGTAAAGTGGAAAAAACCAAAAGATTTCTTTTAACAACCGGTTCTCTGAACTGCTTAGAACATTTACTACCAGTTCTAGCGAACTTGTTAGAATCTCCTGAATTTCACCTCTGATGCACTAGCATGTAACTGCACAATTAACGAAATTAACAGCTAGGGACTAGAAAAGCAAGTTGCTCCATGTTTTGGTGATTTAAACACAGTAGGCATTGTTATTCTGTAAAATAGGCATTTCCAAGAATTACAGCCTTCTGTGCAAGTCTACTCACTTGTTGCAAATTGTATAGGCTCCCCCATTTGATCAGGGAATTGGACTAGAAGATCTCTAGATTCATTCCAGCTCTATTTCTGAAAATTATCATACTTGAAGGACTGCCACAAAGAAGAGGGGGTCAATCTATTCTCCAACACACTGAAGGCAGAACAAGAAGCAAATGGATGAAAATTAATCAAAGAGAGAAGCAGAGGTGAAATTCAGCAGGTTCTAGCAGGTTCACTAGAACTGGTAGTAAATTTTCTAAGCAGTCTGGAAAACCGGTTGTTAGAAGAAATCTCCTTTTGTTTTTTTCCACTTTACAGGGTTAATCCTGTAAGGAAGGCAGGAAAGAAACATTCTGGTGTTGTTTCTGCCCTAATCTTTATTGCCCTGCTTACAGAAACTGCCCACCCAGTCACATGACCCCCCCAGCCACGCTCACCAAGCCACACCCACAGAACCGGTAGTAAAAAAATTTGAATTCCACCAGTGGAGAGAAGCAACCTAGAATTAAGGAGAAACATCGTGACACTGAGAACAATTAACAGTGGAACAACTTGCCTTCAGAAGTTGTGAGTGCTCCATCATTGGAAGATTTTAAAGAAGAAATTGGACAGTCATTTGTCTGAAATGATGTAGAGTTTCCTGCTGGGTGGAGGCTTGGACTGGGGGATCTCAGGCATCCCTTTATTCTGTACTGTTCTTCTTTCTATGATCACATGATTCTTCCTATCAAACCCAAAGAAAGTCTGTAATGATATATGATTTCCTGCCATAGGCAAGGGGTTGGACTAGAAGACCTCCAAGATCCCTTCCAACTCTGTTATTCTGTTATCATCTTTTGCTGGGCTTTTTGCACAAAGGCTGTCAAACACAGGATGGTTGTTGCTATTGTTTTTTGGGGGGAGGGGCTGGTTCTGGTCTTGTTGTTTTATGATTTTTGTGGTGATGATTGTGAGTTGCCCCCAGTAGTATGATTTGGGCAGCGAGTAGATGTTTACAAAATAAGTGCATAGACTAGAGAGCAGTCGTTGTGTCATTCTGAATTTTTTTTTTCCTCTCAGAAGGTGCCCTGAGATGTTTCGGAAATTCTCCTGATTGCTTTTACAAAATTTTCTGCTTAATGCCAGCTTGTTCTAGCGAAACTTGCTCTGTTCGGGCTGCACTTATTATTATTCCCTTCAGCTGTTTCTGCTAACTGCCACAGTTCAAACAGGCTCTTAGGCATTAGGAATAGTACAGTAGGACCTTTCAATATGCCGAGTGACCGATGGTGTTTCAGGAAAATAATCACACAGAATAATTTGCAGAAAGAAGGCCTGAGAGGAACAGGATAGATGGACTTTTGTTTTGAGGGTTATCAAAGAAAAAGTTACCTAAGAAAAAGGTTAGTCTCTTCTCCCACATATTTATACCTTGGTAACTGATGGATCCATATCATTAAGCATTCTGAAATTAATCTTATGGTTGTAACCCATAGCGGAGAGACATATTCAGTCTTTAATTATTCTGGGGCCAACCCACTCAGGAATCAGGTCAGAGTGAAAAACTGGCAGAGCTAGAATTTTTTTTTTTTTAAAAAGCATTCAACATTAAATTTAATGTAAAGGACCAACTAATTACTTACTTCATCCATTTGAATTAATGTGATTTTCTAGGCGGGCCTCACTGGAGCTCATTTTAAAAGCCTGAACACTTTCCTATATGCTGTAGTGATTCTGGCTAACGGAAACATCTAGCTAAACCTTTACAGAACCCAAATTAAAGTTCTCTTGAATGGTACACATTTTGTATCTGTGATTTCCATTCATTTTACGCTTCCCATGGCTTTTAGTGAGTTCAGTTATGATGAAGCTTCTGACAGTCTAGACTGCAATTTATAGCAAGCTCCATCAGATTGAATCTTTTGTTGGGATTCTCACTTTTGAGTGATAGAATAATTCTTATCATCATTAAGCTGCATTATCACTTACTACGCCTCCCTTCACAGTTTACACTGAGAAGCTCTGTGTCATGGCACAGAATTAATCTTTTTAATGGCTCACACAGTGCTACCCCATGCAACACTCAACAGTCAAGTTCTTTACCCAAAGGTCTCTTTGCATTTGCCAACTGCAAGATGTCATAGTAATTCTTGGCAGCCTATTACCATGGGAAGCATGTCTTTTCAAAGCATGTCTTTTTATTATTATTAGAAGTTCAATGCTGGAAGAGAGAGAGAGAGAGAGATTGAGAGAAAAGAGAAAGATTGAGAGGAAAAGAGAGACAGGGAGAGAGAGAGAGAGAGAGACTGAAATTATCTTGGAAAAAACACATGACTTCCTCTCCCATTCTAATGATATATCGTGAAATTAGTTCATTAAATTTCTTTAGCAATGGCTAGTTATGCCACTGTAGATCCTCCTGCAAGTCAGGCAAGCTTTAATGGCCTTGAAGAACAGAACTGTAATTACCATTCATCAACGATCATTCTCAGAAATCACAGAGACTTGCTCTTGGGAAGATGCTCCAAGGTGCAAAGACCTGATTGAACTAGTTGTGTCAGTCACACTGATTACTGTGTTTCATGGCTACTGGACTTTACAAGTGAAATGTGTTAATCTTCTTAGCTCATACTTACTGTGCAAGAACTTCTATCAAGGTACTTAATCAGGTATGATACCGCTCAGCATCTGAGCCCAGACTATTCAGCCAAAGGATATCAAGGGATATTTTTTAAATATATGGTACATATTTTTAAAAAATCCTGGAGCACTGGGGAATTGCCAGAGGACTGGAAAAAAGCTAATGTGGTTCCCATCTTCAAAAAAGGAAAAACAAATTATTAACAAACCAACCCAGGGAAACTACAGACCAATCATTCCCACAGGCAATACAGACCCTAAACCAAATCACAACAACCCAGGACTATAAAGTATTCCTATAATCTACCTCTTTCAACCACTTCCTAACTTATTCTCCCTCCCTGTCTATATTATTCTCTTGCCCTACTACGTACGGTCGCGAGTGGTCGCATACACATTTCACTGCATTTCGTACCATGTATGATGTGCATGTGATGTGTATGATGTGCATGTGATGAATAAAAATTGATTTGATTTGATTGACATTAGTACCTGATAAGATACTGGAAAAAATAATAAAAAAACAGATCTGCAAACATCTAAAAACTAGTAGATGTTCATGGATTTGTTAAAAGCTGATCATGTGGAACCAATTTTATGTTATTCTTTGAACAAAGTGACTATATTAGTAGACCAGTGAAATGCTGTGGATATAGTATACTTAGACTTCAGCAAGGCATTCAACAAAGTAGACTACAACCTACGTCTTGGTAAACTAGAAAAAATGTGGGCTAAACAGCATTACCACCAGTTGGATTTGTAACTGATGACAAACCCTGTGTAGGGGTTGTGTAGTCAATGTGTAGTCCTTAATGGTACTGCATCTACATGGAGAGAAGTAAGCTGTGGATACCAAAAGGTTCTGTCTTAGGCACATTGACTTAGATGAGGGAATAGAAGGGGAACTCATCAAATTTACAGATGACACTAAGCTGGCCGGAATAGCCAACACCTCAGAAGACAAGCTCAGGATCCAAAAAGATCTCAACATACTTGAACTATGGACCCTATCCAACAACATGACATTTAATGTGGAGAAAAGCAAGGTTTTAAACCTAGGCAGGAAAAAACAAAGGTACAAGTACAGAAGAAGTGAAACCTGGCTCAAAAACAGTAACTGTGAGAGAGATGTTAGTGGACAATCAATTAAACATGAGCCAGCAGTATCTGGCAACAGCCAAAAAAGCTAATACAATGCTTGGTTGTATAAACAGAGGCATAGAATCAAAATCAAATGAACTATTAGTACCACTTCATAAATCTTTGATAAAACCACATCTGGAATACTGCATCCAGTTTTGGTCACCACATTAAAAAACTATATTGAGACTTTGGAAAAAGTGCAAAGAAGAGCAACAAAGATGATTAAGGGCCTAGAAGCAAAAACCTGAAGAACAGTTGCAGGAATTGGGTATGGCCATTCTAGAGAAAAACAAAGTTCTAGGGGTGACATGATAGCGGTATTCCAATATTTGAAGGGCTGCCACAAAGAAGAGGGGCTCAACTTGTTTTCTAAAGCTCCGGAGGGCAGGACAAAAAGTAATGGATGGAAACTAATCAAGAAGAGAAGCAAACCTGGAATTAAGGAGAAACTTCCGAACAGTGAGAACAATTAACCAATGGAACAGCTTGTCTTCAGAAGTTTTACGTGCTTCATCACTGAAGGTTTTTAAGAAAAGACTGGACAACTACTTATCTGAAATGGTATACAGTCTCCTGATTGAGCTTGGACTAGAAGACCTCCACAGTCCGTTCCAGCTCTATGCTGATTGATCAAAGTCAGGCGCTCAAGGTTCGAGTCAAGCTGAACTCTTAGTGAATTCATGCAGTCACCTTAATATTATACAGAAATGGTTTGTCATTGCCTTCTTCCAGAATGTTCTACGCACAGACACATGACACACACCAAGTTTTCCATCTAGATGCTCCATGTTTTCCTGATAGTTTCCCATCCAAGAACAAAGGCCTATCCTAACTTATTTTTTGGAGATCAGCAAAAGGTCAGCTAAAGAATTGCCACCTGCTGCTAAGTCCCATCTAGGCTGAGTGTCACAAACTTTTGAAGCAGGTTTTAGTAGGCCCAATCCAACAGCATTCAGATGGTTTTGAGCTTTCTTCTCAAGGAATAAAAAAATATATGAGTTGTTTTGAATTTTACTCCATCAAAATACAACCAATTTTGAATGTTCCAACAAATTTTTTTAGGCTGAACTGTTTTATTCTCAGCTCAGAACACAGCATACTTTCTGTTTTATGTGTTAAATTTATGTTTATGCCCACAAAAGCGACTGCCTGCAAAGGCTCCTGGATTGGGGCTGAAAGGCAGAAGCGGAAGCGGAAGTGGTATGCGCCGTCCCATATTTAGGTAGACCAGGTTGCCCTGATAAAAAACACTTTTCTCTTTTATGCTTACCTCTAAAGTAAGAAGGATAAGAAGTACAGAGTCTTGGAGACTACGGTTAAGGAACACCAAATGGGGTTTGCAGAGTAGCCAACAGATGGCAAACTTGATCATCCGAGTGTTGTATAACAGAGGCATCTAAAAGATTAGTGAATTCTCAGTCTCATCATCCATTCATGCTAAGGGGGCAGGGAGAGGGGGGAACGGGACTCCCAAAGATGCTTTTTCAAAAGACAACTGGACTTTCTTTGTTTTTCCTTGAAGTTGTTTTATCTTCTCATCCAAGAAGCTTCTTCAGTTCTGAACTTCTTGGATGAAAAACAAAACATCTTCAAGGAAAAACAAAGAAAGTCCAACTGTCCTTTGAAAAAGCATCTTTGGGACAACCATGACCTAGATGACTGAGAATCTCCATAGCTAAGAAGAAGGAAACTTCCGATCTCAGCAGCTTAATATAGTACAATTTCTAAGAGCTGGAAAGCTGAAAGTGGAATGGTTCACATTTCTGGCTGCACATGGGATAAATTATGTGTAAGAATTAAAGGAGGTTGTGACTTCCTGCTTCTGTTTTCCTGTCATATATGATAGTTTCTTGGAAACATCCATGAATTATGAAGAACTGTGAAAGAGCTGATTTTACAGCACATTCCTTTATCCTCTGTTTTGGTCCGCAAAATCTTGACTTTATCAGAGATTTAGCTTTCAAAGCTTGCTTATCATCCCTTCACTTTCCTGCACATCACAATAAGCACCATGCAGTATCTTCACGTTCTTCCCACAGAAGACAGAGAGGCTGCTGCAGATCAAATGATAAGAGGCAAACACACTGTAAAAAGGATGAATGGGAAGAATTTGTTTCAGCTGGGCACAGTTTGAGAAGGCAGTGTGTCAAGCCGTCCCACCTGGTCAGTAGCAAAGAAAGACTCTCGAGAGCATGAGTCTACAAAGAGCATACTTTACTAAGCCAAACTGGTTACAGAGTAGGGAAGCCAGTTCTGATTTTTTGCGCCCAAAATATATGGTTAACTTTTCCCCTTTCTACCCCTCCCACCATAATTATCTATAGTTGTCCAATTATATTCAGACAAATTGTTTTGGTAACTGGCTGGCAGGCAAGATGGTGTTGCATTCCATCATGTGACCTTGAAGATCTCACAGCACAGCATGATGAGTACTCTCAGTTCCCTTGACTCTAGCCCCTTCTTGCAAACCACCCTGCAGTTTCCTTCCCCCATTACTCATGGTTTACACTGTCATATAGTGAAGCGTAGCAGGCGCAGCATGGCAATCCTGACACAGCGCAAGAAAGCAGTACTGATCTCCACTACTCAAACTGACTGTCAAGCTAATTCCCCCTGTTGGGAGCCACTTCAGTGATTTCATACACTGGGAGCTGAAATCACCAACGTAACAAATAAACAGAAAATGGTTCCACACAGTAGCAGCAGCAGCAGCAGCTCAGAAAGGGTTGATAGAGCTTCTTTGCAAATAACAGGAGATCTTGTGTAGTTGTTTTAAGATGCAATGAATTGTAATCATCTTTCCATAAACAACCCAATAGCCTGCAAAGCATTGATAATAGGAATCAAGGGTTGTATTCAGATTTCTTCATACTGATTCAATTCATTATTATTAAATTAATCATAACTTCAGCTTCATGTTTTCAGTGGAGCTGCTTTCAAGTGTGACTAAGCCTTGATTCAACTCAATAATAATTAGATGGAAAGCAAAGCAAAGCAAAGCAAAGCAAAGCAAAGCAAAGCAAAGCAAAGCAAAGCAAAGCAAAGCAAAGCAAAGCAA
>JAEANM010015399.1:0-13638 GCA_017656035.1 Myanophis thanlyinensis
CCCTCCCCCCGTTACTATGGCAGCCGACAGAAGATAAAAACTAGAAGCAGAAATTATATTCTATGTTCTATGGAGTTCTATGGAGTTCTATGGAGGCTGACACATATATTCTGTTAGAGAGAGATGTTCCCTGAGGATGGGCTCCAGCATGAGTCCGAAAGCTCGGAAGACTAAACATCTGGTCCTGGTGACTGACACAGATTGAATCCTGCAAAACAATGGCAGTTGTACTTTATGCAAATTCAGGGGAAAACTGAAAATTGTACAGGAGGCCATTTACATGCCCTTACACACACTACAGTGCTTTCCTGCTTTGAAAACAAAGTCATCTTCTAGCACAGCTCTAGTAGAAACAGCAGTTTGGGAATGTGCCATGGTCAGTAGCTCTCTTGAGATTCATGATGGCAACCATGGTGAGGTTTACTTTAGCATCATTAAGATTAGTGCAAGGATTGTCCCTGAGCTGGTCTGATTGGGTACAAGTTATCTATGCCTAGCTAGTAGATCCTATGTTGAAAATATAATAAACTTTCAAACTTTCTCATAGCAATCCTTTCAAAGTTTCCGAGAGTAGCAAACATTAGAAAACATGATACTGAATTTGTTAATTGATACAAGGTGCAAGGAGCTGAGTGAACAGCTGCCTGAACTAATTGAATCTGCTCCAAGAAAAATTCTCATAGCGTTCTCTTTAGCAAGATTTATTGATCGGAGAGAAATAGGGAATATAGTACATGAATTCCAGTGAGCAAAAGAGAAATTTCAGTGACATTGGGGAAGAGATTTTCTGGGCCTCTTTGCTACATCCTTATTGTAGATAAGAGGAAAATAACTCCCTTGACTGATGGGAAGTTTACAGCTAATTGTCTACATAATAGTTCTTTGGATCTTTAGCAGTCTGAAAACGGATTCTCACACTTAGATGGCAGCAAGCAGATGTAGAAACTCTGTCTTTGTTAGCTCATCCAGTGTTTTGCAGCCTAGAGTGCCCTGAGCAAATATGGCAGTGGTTTGTATGGGCAAGGTCCAGATTATGACAAAATTCTTTTGTCATAGTATGGGACTCCTAAGAAATCTGTCTTGAGGGCTGGCTCTCTGATTTTAGCCATATGATATGCATGTTATTAGGCAGTGTCCTTAGGAACACAAAGCCTGCTTGGAGGTATGACAAGTCAGACAAATTGTGCTTGTTTTGCAATAACTATTATTGCAAGAGTCACTTTTCAAAATAGATGCAGAATGGAGTCTTTGAGAAAGTGTTGTCTTCTTTTAATAATACTAAGCACTAATACTTTGAACATATTAGTGTCAAGATTTATGACTTAGCTCTTTGCTCTTTCAGATAAAAACTCTTTTTCAATTCTTCCATACCATCACATTCTGTTCTGTTCTGTTCTGTTATTTTATTTTATTTATTTTTGAAGCCTAATTTTGTTGGGCAAATGGACCCTTCTATTATTTTTATTCAATGTTGGAAATTGGAAAACCTCGATAATTGCCTACACACGAGCCAGTGATGTATCAGTAGGTCTCAATGTTAACTCTTACCACACAGTCCTAAAAGAGGTCATGCTTAAGCTTAATTGAGAAGCCCTCCTGCTCATTATTGCTGCCTAAACATCCAGAAGCAGTCCCAGATTTAGGAATATTTTAAAGCATCAAATATGATTTTTTTTTCAAAGAAATTTCAAAACTGTTCAGAACAAACTGTAAATTAGATCAAACTCCTTCTTCTTGATTGAGTGTGAGTACATTAATTCAACTTAGATACAGGTAGATACAGATTGAGATGTTACTTCCCATAACAGAATAACAGAGCTGGAAGGAACCTTGGAGGTCTTCTAGTCCAGCCCCTTGCTCAAGCAGAAAACCTTATATCATTCCAGACAAATGGCTGCCCAATCTTTTCTTATAAACCTCCAGTGTTGGAGCATCTACAACTTCTGGAGGCAAGTCATTCCTCTGGTTAATTGTTCTCATTGTTAGGAAATTCCTCCTTAGTTCTAGGTTGAATCTCACCTTCATTAATTTCTATCCTTTGCTTCTTGTCCTGCCTTCAGGTGCTTTGGAGAAGAGAATATGTATCTCTGGTGTTCAAGGCAGTTTCCATTGAAAGTAGAAAAAGCTTAAAGTATAATTGCTAATGGGATTCTGCAATGCTTTGAAGAGATGCTTCAGTGTGACTCTGAACAGCGTACATTTTTGCAAAATATATTTTTGCAAAGTAAATTTTACATTTTGCTTTGTGAAACAGCTCAATTCCTGCTTCTAAAAGTCCAAGAAAAATGTTATTTGTGGTTCTGCATACCTTCTGGAGCTTCCAATGGCACATCCAATAACCTTAAGACACTTTATTTGCATGTATAGGAGCAGAAGACAATAGAGGGAGAGAGCACTGGAATTCCTTGAGGAAGCAAATCAGATTTTGCTGCTCATCAAGGCAGAACAAGTCACATCCATGGGGCAAAGTTCCTAGTGGTGGCAAAATGTAATTGCTTAATTATCACCTTAAATCCATGTAAGAAAAGCCTACTAGTTCTAATCAGCTTCTGCTAGCATCCTCTGCTTTCATCTGAAAGTGACTGTTAAAAGAACACCAACCAAGCACAGCCATGATGATATCCAGTTCTGATTCTATATAAGTGGGGCGCAGGTGGAATGTAGGTGGAATAGGGGCATATCTAAAGGAATGCTCAACAACATGGTAGGTTCCTGAAGGCCACAAGTCTCATTATTTGGGAAAACTCCCCACCAGGTTCCTTCTCTAGGAATCCGACCCCCGCGGAGGGGGCTCGCAATCTGGGTGTCCTCCTGGATGTACGGCTGTCGTTGGAAGATCAGATCGCAGCTGTCTCCAGGGGGACCTTTTATCAGGTCTGTTCCTTCCTTCCGAACTGGAAGATCCGTATCATATCTTCCAGTTTATTTTATTTATTTGATTTATATACCGCCCCTCTCCCGAAGGACTCGGGGCGGTTCACAGCCAATAAAACATCATTCCAAACAATACAAATTAAAAACAATTTAAAATAATTAAACTGCGGTTGTGGCCCTTTCTGGATCGGGGCACTCTTTGCACAATCACTTCCACCCTCGTGACCTCTCGCCTAGATTATGCCAATGCTCTCTACATGGGGCTCCCCTTGAAGAGCATCCGGAGGCTGCAGTTGGTGCAGAGTGCGGCTGTGTGGGTGATTATGGGGGCCCCTCAGAGCTCCCATATTACACCTCTCCTGCGCGAGCTGCACTGGCTCCCTGTGGCCTTTCGGGTGCGATTCAAGGTGCTGGTGCTTACCTTTAAAGTGCTCCATGGCTTGGGACCCGGGTACTTACGGGACCGCCTGTTGCCACTATCAGCCTCCAGCCGACCTATGTGTTCCCACAGGGCGGGCCTCCTCGGGGTTCCATTGTGTGGATGGTGTCATCTGACAGCCCCGAGGATGTGAGCCTTCTCTGTGGGTGCACCCTCCCTCTGGAACGAACTTCCCCCGGAGATCCGGACCATTACGGACCTGCGGACCTTCTGGCGTGCATTAAAAACCCACCTGTTTCAGCAGGCCGGTCTGGCCTAGTACTTAATGGGGGTTTAAATTTTAAATTTGTTTTTAAACTAGTTTTAAATTTTAATTAATTTTTTAATTTTTAACTGTTTTTGAATTGGGTTGTTAATTGATTTGCCATTATATCTATTTGTAATCTTAATTTTGGTTTTAATTGTATATATTCATGTTTTTATTGGCTCTACACCACCTTGAGTCCTTCGGGAGGGAGGCGGTATAGAAATTCAATAAAAATAAAGTAAAGTAAAGTAAATTGAATTGAATGCAAATCCCCAGACTCAGAGAGGCCTACTGAAGTGTCTTTGTTATACATTAAGACCGATGCCATTTCAAGCAGCTGATCTGACAGTATGAAGTTGTAGCCTCTTCCTATTGTGTGCCCTTCCCACAGTTTAATGGAAACCCAGCCTTGGCAGAGATGAAATTCAGCCAGTTTCACCAGTTCTATAGAACCAATTATTAGAAGAAATCTTTTTGTTTTCTCCCATTGCCTTGCTCACAGAAACTGCTTCTCCCCTTATTACATTGTAACTTTGGTGAAGTTTAATTCTGTGCTTGGTGATGTTTAATCCTGTGGCCACGCCCACAGAACCGGTAGTAGAAAAAATTTGAATTTCACCACTGAGCCTTGGGCCCCTAGGGCTTAATGGCAGAGTGGCAGTCTGTTCTTGACATTTTCAGCATTCCTGCCCTGGGAAATTCAGCTTCCAATGTGTCTCCCACACTCTCTGGATGACACTTGTATAATAACAGCAGTGGTAGAGATTTAAACCTTCTTTTCCAGCTTCCCTTCTAGAATATTCTTTTATCTAGATTGTCAGATTCATCTTGAATCTTTGACGCCTTGTGATTTCATTTCATTTTATAAATAGTTATTCTCTATATACTCCTAAATGGCTCTGGGCAGCTTCCTATAGAGAAAGTCAGTTTGTGTAAAATAATTAAGAAAGTAAACATCAAACCTCAAAGTTATGGGATGCACAGATGAGAAGCCCAACATGAAACCTTGGATTCTTAGAGCCACATATTGTTGATCCTCATCTCTTTTCCATTTGCAAGGCCAATAAAATGTACAGGGCTCAAATCTTAGTTCCAGGTAAAGAGGGATCTCACCAAAGGAACAATTATCTACTGATGTGATAACATTCTGCTTGATATCTAAGTTACCTAAATAGTCACTGTTCCTTTACATTGGCACAACAGAATTACTTTTTGGTGTTCTGTTAGGTGGACAGGAACAAGCTGTGCATAGCAGTCTTTTCATCCACTGACTTTCAGCCAGGGAGCAGAATCTCAAAAGATAAATGAAGTGTCCTTCCTCCATTAAAACACAGTGACTTGATCAAATGTACCAATTATTCCTCATTGTAAAAATTACTATTTTCAGTGTGATTGTTCAGCCTCGAAGTGCAAGAGTCTGGCTGATGGACAAGCCTCTGAATTGCTAAAAAGGAAACTTCCATCAATGGAGAGAAAAGGATCTTTACGTCTATGGAGATTCTCAGTCATCCAAGTGATGGTTGTCCCAAAGGTACTTTTTCAAGAGGCAATGTGGCTTTCTGTGTTTTTCCTTGAAGATGTTTCACTTCTCCTCCAAGAAGGTTCTTCAGTTCTTCTCAGAAAAAGATTCTTGGATGAAAAACAAAAAAACATCTTCAAGGAAAGACAAATAAAGTCATGTTGCCTCTCAAAAAAGCATATTTAGGACAAGGATCTTTATGTTGCCCCATTGTTTTGTTCCTCTTTTAAAAGGGTGGAATTGCTCTCCAACAAAAGGATGCTGCAGAGCAACCTCCCTTTTTCAATAAGGATATGAGTGACCAAGCTGGGTTCTTCCTTCCAAGCTCCATGGTGAGCATCCCAAGTCTTCACAGATGAGTATGGGCCTGCAAATCCAGTTGCGCTCTGTTTGCAATGCAAGGCTCTAGGAAATGGGGAAAAATTGCCCCATGACCTGGAATATTTTCTCTACAGTCAACAGATATAGGGTAGTTGATGCTTATCTTTATTGAAAAGGGCAAGTTATTTTGTGTGGACAACAGCCCAGGCTCCTTCACCTCCAAGGACGGAACTGAGGGAGTTTATTGAATGCAGGGAACTGTGATAACAGCTCAAGTTCTGGTTAATTTTAGCTTTATTTTTCTCACTGGGCAGGTAGGGGGCGCCATTTGACAGCTCGTGAAACAAACAAGGCTTTCTAGAGAGGACAGTCTGAGCATTTTTTCACTCTTCCCCCCCCCCCCACCCCAAATATTTCTAACTGATCCAAATTCTGTAGCCCCAGCTAGTTAAAAATGTAGATAAGTAATCTTTTCAAAATATGACATAGGAGACAAATGCCTGAAATAGAATGAAATGCTGTGTTTCAGTAACTAAAAGTTTAATGTACTTCAACTACAGAAATTTAAAGAAGCAGCCAAAGCCCGTATTTGTGTGAGCTTTTAGTTCTTATTCATTTAAAGACATTTCAGAGAGCATTTATTTATTTACTGGCTTCAAAAGCTGCTTGATTTCATTACAATGCTGGGAAGTACACAATAGAACTGCAAAACAATATAGTACAATGTATAAACAGGCCTACAGGAAGTGAAATAAGCAAAATAAACCATTTATATTTCTTTAACCATACAGCAACCTAAACATGGAAAATCGTTTATATTGAAAACAAATGCATAAATTATGCGGTTAGTACATGAGATATTAAGGAAGTATTCCAAAATGTTTGCTATACAAGAACAGTGAGGCAGTTAGATCCTTTTAGACTGGACTGAATAAATTTACCAATTCCTTTCTTTTTAGCTGGCAATCTATTTATTGGCCACCCATCTTACTACATGGCAACTTTGAGATATATTATTTCATAGCAGCAAGGCAGTCTGTTCTGTTTGGGAGCAATTCTGATTCATTCAGGTAAGTAAGAATTTGAATTTTGCCTAAAGGCTTTTCATTTTGCCACATCTTGCTGTTCTGCCAAATGGAAGGAGAATAGAGCATTCCGCTATATGTCCAAAGGAACATATTATTTCAAAGGGAATCCAATTAAGGTCTGAATGGTGTAGAATGAAAATTCAGATATCTTCAAGTCATATTCATGAAAAGAGGGTTTCCTGAAAGAATGTTATAAAAGTCATTGTTGAGATACATGTCCATCAAGGTTGGTATCCCATTCAAAGACTTCAGTTTAAAAAGTGACCAGTTGCTGTATGAAGTCATGTTGTGTTTTAGCATGGTTTGTTAAACAAATCTCACATTCTAAGCCATAGATAATTTCCAAATAACAATGACTAGCCTCAACCTCTATAATAAGCTCAGCCAAAATAACTGCATGGTAGGTGAAAACAGTGAAGTTTATAGCCAGTCAAGAGCAAGACATATGATCAACATAAGAACTTGTTTAGTACAGTGATCAGTACTATATTAACCGGGCAGAAGGCTATATACGAAGTTAGAAACTGGGAGACTGTGAGTTCTAGTTCTATCTTAAGCACCACAAAGCTAGCTGGGTGATCTCAGTCCTAAGAAGCAGGCAATCACTTCTGACAATACACTGCCAAGAAAACTCTAGGACTTTGTTCAATTACTCATCAAGAGTCAAGATTGACTTGAAAGCATACTCACACCAATGAACATGTATTTTCTTTCTATTCTTTCTTTCTGTTACGCAGCTTGTATCTATTCTTCTTTGTATTTTACAAAACTGTAATATTTGAATACATGAAATCTTGCATGTATCGTATGATGCATCTTTTTACAGAAATGAAATTAAGTTCGCGATATATTCACCACTCTTTGACAATTTTTTTTTGTGGTGGCTACAAAAGCTATTGTGACTGTAATTCTTATCTTAAATTTTAAATTATTAGGATATAACAGTGTAATGGATTTTTTTCCCCAAGATATGTTTAAATGAGCTAAAGGGGGAGCTCCAGACCACTGTAATATTTCATTACATTGCATTTGATTATTCAATGGTTATCCATAAATTGAAATAGGAATTGTTACTGTCGTTTTTAATTATGTGGACTTTTCCCTAAAGAACCAATGGAGAAGAAAAATGGTGTGTTTTTACTCCTTTCCCCTCTTTTGGAGAGAAAAATTTTTTTTTTTCAAGGAATGGCTTTTTGGTCAATTGGGCAGTGCTGTGCATCTTTATATCCAAGATTTACATTCTAAAATTGTTTGATATGAACTCACCAGATTAATTTATTTTACTCACCAGATTAATTCTTTTTGCTTGCATGACTTGTCCACTGCCTGACAGACAGGCATGATATTTTCTAGTTCAGTGTTTCTTAACCTTGGCTGTTTTAAATCCCAGAATTCCCCAGCCAGATCTGTTTGGGGAATTCTGGGAGTTTAAGTCCATACATCTTAAAACAGCCAAGGGTGAGAAATACTGTTCTAGTTTATGCAGAAACAGTTTATATATAAAACAAATGTTGTTCTTTCTGCTTGAGAAGTTTTCTGCTTTGATGATGATAGTCCAATTTTTTTTAAAAAAGCTGTTTCTACATTTTAGCCCAATACATTTTGCCTTTAAGAAAAAAATATTCACATTGTTAATATTTCACCAAAGTAGAAAATGTTACTGGATATACTGCTTATAAGATTTCATTCACATACAGGCAGGCCTTGACTTAAGATCATAATTGAGCTCAAAATTTCCATTACTAAGCAAAACAGTTGAGTGAGTTTTGCCCCATTTTATGACCATTCTTGTCACTGTTGTTAAGTGAATCGTTGCAGTTGTTAAGTTAGTTACACGGTTGTTAAATGAAGCTGACCTCCCCACTGACTTTGCTTGTCAGAAGCTCACAAAAGATGGTCATATGACCCCAGGACACTGCAACTGTCATCAATATACGCCAGGTGCCACGTGTCCAAAAATTGACCATGGAGATGCTGCAATGGTCCTAAGTGTGAAAAATGATCATAAGTCATTTTTTTTCAGTGCTGTTTTATTTTGAACAGCCTTTAAACAAATGGTTGTTAAATTGAGGACTTCCTGTACAAGAACCAGTTTGCTACAATGGTTAAGATATCAGAATTCTACTTTTCCTTAATCATGAAAGCCATCTGATGACTTTGGGCTTGGTCTAATCACCTCACAGGATTGTTGTGGAGAAAATAGGAGGAGAAAGGTGTGTTGGATATCAGACAGACAAACTGACTCACTGACCGGCTCTCTAACCAGGGTGTCTGCTTCCTTCAGAAAGTCATAAGCAGAGGTTCATTCCACTTGTTTCATTCCAGGGTTAGTATAATGTGCTTTGATTTTTGACTTGCATGACAGAAAACCCATGAAACATTCTTAGCATGTGTGAAAAATCTGAAATTGTAAATTAAGTTTACTTATTAGTTTCAGCTAGCAATTCATAAGCCCTTCCTATAGTAAATTCAGGACAGCAGCAACAGGAGAAGATGCAGAAGTCATAGTATTCTGTATCCCTGGTTTTTCTTCTTCTTCAAACTGTTTACGTTATATTTGCCACTTTAAAAAAACAGGAAAATACTACTAAGTATTGAAGAATGATTTAGGAATTTTAGAAAGATCGGGACATTATATTTACCAGTTGTTCTAAGTAAAATACTACAGCCTGAAGCTGTAACTGATACTTATCCAACTCAGTAATTGTTATTTAAGACCTGCTTGTTAATTTTAAGTCAATTTTAATGTTAATATTTATTATTTTATTATTTTAATGTTTTATCTTGTTGGTTTTATTTGATTCTAAGTAAGATGGGTAGCATATGAATTAATTAAATAAATAAAACTCAGATTTTAAATGAATTACAACTTGTATGCTTCATATTTTAACAATAAACGACCAATATATTAATAGTTTTATCCTTGTTTTATATTGAAATTTTACTGCAAGCTTACTGAATTCAGTGAGGCTTATTGTCAGATATATAGACAGATAATTGCAACTTTAATATTATTTTTTGTGAAGATAATGACATATTTTGTATTCATTTCTTAGCTATTGCCCATCAGAAACACAAAGTTTTGGTTTATATATTTTTTTTAATTTGAAAAATCCATAAATGTGCTTTGTTAAAATAGTTAAAAAGGAAGTTTAAAACAGGACTGATATTTTATTTTTTTTAAAATGAAGTCACTCTGTAATTGTCATTAATATTTCTTTGTTAGCCAGAAGCACATAAAAATACCAATCTAAACTGCTTTATCTAGCCATTACAGTATAAAAATTGATTTGAACAACTGGAATTTCAAAAGTCTGATAGAAAGAGTTATGTGGATTTTAACAGAGAGAATTTTAATTCTAAAAGACAGCTACTAAAAAAGCAAGAACAAAAGGTTTTGTTCTTGTCAATATAACATAGGGAAGTTAAAGCTTTATTAAATATGAGACCTTAAATAGGAAAATATAGTACAGAAGGCATACAATTTTTTACTGAGCCAAGTGTTTCCTCAAAATGGATGTTACAATGTTGTCTAATGTACACAGAGAGAAAAATAAGAGATTAAATGCATGCTATTATTGGAAAGCTGCCAGAGATTTCAAAATTTTAAAAGGTAGCAGGAAGTTTAATGTGTATGTGTGCATGTGAGTGCGTGTGCGTGTGTGTGTAGGGGTGGCTGGAGGGATTGATGAGTGCATTTCTGCATGCACACATATGCACAAATAAATAACAAGGATTTGAACTTGTTTTCTCTATAATTGAAAACATTTTCTAAAAACAAAGCCATCATGCATGAATTATTCATAGAAAGCATAACATTTGCAAAATGTTTTACAAATGTATATACATACAGTCAGAAATTTTAACTACATTTTCAATAACACGAAGAGGCTTTGCTAAAAGAAAATCCCAAGTCCCACTAGCACCCTACTAGCTTTTATTTAATTTTAACTTGTGCTAAATAAATGACCTAAGGATGTCATTAAATCTAACTAAATGTTACCTCTTTGCACCTATTTTATACGAAATGGATCACTGAAAGAAATAACAGTTAAACCTATAACATGCTAAGAAGTGTCTGAAATACTACGGCAAAACCAAGCATCAACTCAAATTTCTTTTTTAAAGTAAAGGTAAACTGCTGTTTAACAGTTTCCCACTGTTATATAAACTTTCTAAGAAGCATGAAATGTTGGTCTCTGGACATCACTTAAAAGAACCACAAATAAATAAAAAGCCATACCACACTTCTGTTCTCTGATGTTTAACTAAGGTTTAGCTGAGACAGAAAGTGAATCCAGCCTTTCTCTGTTTATCTGCTGTCCTGTGACTTGTAAACACAAACAAACAAAACTGGACCAGATCTCTAAAGCTAAAGCAGAGCCTGGTGGAACAAATGTTCAAGAGTGACAGCTGGGAGGTAAACAGAATCCGTTTAACTCATCTGCAGGATCAACTTGCCTTTTATACCTGTAATATCCTGGGACTGGGATGTTAAAAAAAAAAAGGCTACTGCACAATTAAATGCACAACAGCTAACCCCCTCCCCCCCAGTTTTGCATAAATGGGATAGAAATTGGCTTAGACAGTGATAACTAAACTCATTTTGTGTCCTCTTTAAAAAAAAACTGAAATCCAGCATAGCACCTTATTGTATTGCATGGGAAAAAAATTGAGCACATTTAGATGCTCCTGGTTTGTTTATTTTGTGGGTTTTGTTTTGGTAGTTTCAACTCTGGTGATGGTCTGGAGTAATCCCTGCAGTTACCTTGGCAAGATTTCAGAAGTGCATTTAATTGCCTTAACTATTACACTGAATGAGCTCTTCTATATTTGTGTCCTACAGATATTCTTGTAGGTGAAGGAAAGGAGTATTCCTCTTGTATTAAAATCAAGACAGATTTCCCTGGTGTTTTTATGAGCTAGGACAGGGGTGTCAAATTCGCGTCAAGTTGTTATCACGTGACATATCACAACTTTTCCATCACTAAAATGGGAATGGGCATGGCCAGCACGTGATACATCCGGCACATGGCTGCAAGTTTTACATCCCTGGGCTAGGTAAATCCTAAGTATTTCTGGTGTACTATTCTAACATGATTTCAACCATAACCTTGTAGTTAAGGAAGGATCTACTGTTTTGTTTTGAAGGCTTCTTATGATTGATTCCTCCACATTATTATCTCCTGGTTCGAAGGGGCACCTATGACATCTTAGGGGAGATGCTTCACGTGTAAAGAGACCAAGGACACTCTCATATATAACTTTTTCTCCAAGGCAAAGAAAGTGGTATCGTCTATCACACAGTAATCACCTTCTGCCCTGGCATTTTGCTTACCACGGTTATCTCAGCGGCATCAGTCAACACATTTTCAATTTTGACAGTTTTTAGAAACAGGGCTAAGATTTTAATAAGAGCAGACACCATCCCCTAGTAGCTCAATAGACTTAAAATATTCCTTGTTTTAATGTTTCTAAGTTCCCTAGTTACTGATATGTTTAAACTGCTGTCTGTTTTAATGCAGGAACTCTCTTGACAGTGGAGAGTTTTTGTTAACAGAAAAGTTCAAATTAAGTAACAGATTCAATCTTTAGTCCTATTTTAAGCTGTCCTGAAAAAGATGGTGCCCTCTGTATTCTCCTATAGGCATCAAAATGCAGAGTTGAAAGATTGGTTGGAACTGATATGGAATCTAACTTCATGCATTTCCAGAACAAATTTCCTTCTCTATATCGTTTTTTCCCCCCTTAGTGCTTTGCTTATTTCGAAAAAGGGCTCATGCTATTTGCTATTTCTGCTGGAATTTATTTGTCTTGCATCTATGGGTCTATTATTTTACATAATCAATATTGGGAGTGTAAATCCTGGCAGAAATTTGATCCCCCCAAACCAATCAAGTATGATAAGGGCCAAAGAGTTATGAATATGGATCTGATATCCGGTGTCTTCAGGCCCATCTTGATAAACCTGGAAGTTCATTTTTACCTGAATTCTTTGCCTTATTGAGAAATTTGCTTTATGTGTTTTTTTTCCATTCAGTTTGAGATGACTGGTCATACAAGCCATTTAGAATCTTCTACTCAATAGGAGTAAGTGAGGAACAAAGTGGGAGAGGAATTCTGGGAGTTGAAGCAGAGGTGAAATTCAGGAGGTTCTAGCAGGTTCGCTAGAACTGGTAGTAAATATTCTAAGCAGTTCGGAGAACCGGTTGTTAGAAGAAATCTCCTTTTGGTTTTTTTCCCACTTTACAGGGTTAATCCTGTAAGGAAGGCAGGAAAAAAAATTCTGGTCTTGTTTCTAGCCTAATCTTTATTGCCCTGCTTACAGAAACTGCCCACCCAGTCACATGACCCCCCAAGCCACGCCCCCCCAAGCCACACCCCCCCAAGCCACACCTACAGAACTGGTAGTAAAAACATTTGAATTACACTACTGAGTTGAAGCCCACAAGTCTTAAAGTTGCCAAGTTTGGAGATCTCTGGGCTACAGCATAAAGGTATGGTGGCTAATATGCGTGGGTCTACATGCTTTTGTTTAGGATTTAATGGGTTAGATGAAGCTAATAAGATTTTAAATAGGAAACCTGATCTTGGAAGCATTTTGGGTAGCAATTTTCTCCTATAATAAACAACACCAGCAATAATTCTGGAGCAAGAGAGTACAGTGAAATGTAAAATGTTGTTAACTATCGACAAGGCATTTAGTAGTCTGGAAAAATAACACACCAATTGGCCTTCCTCTGACTGATGATATTTTAACAATCTCTCTCTTCAGAAGTTGGTTCCCTGCTTACATAGACTTACACTTATGTATCCACTACATAGAGTGGAACTGACATCTGAAAATAGAATATACCTTCCACTTTCTGTTAGCCAGTCTAATTTGTCTTTGACATCAGAATACCATAGTGGTTTAGGGATGAGAGACAGAAAGTAAGCTGCCAAAACTCAGCAGGAAGTGGAGATAAGGTTGCAGGAGATAGTAAGCAGTTACAACAGGCTACACCTGATTTTAGGAAGGCCACACAGTAAAGCAAGAAGATGATCCATTGATGTGCCTATAAACTCCATGATGACTGACATCCTGAGTTTTGCTTTATTAATATGGATCTATCAATCTCCTGGAGAGCTGATCTCACTCTCTCTCTCT
>JAEANM010015400.1:0-13638 GCA_017656035.1 Myanophis thanlyinensis
TCTGATTTAGTGACCGTATTGCCTGTGGAAAGAAGCTTTTCCTCATTCTTTCTGTGTTTGCCTTCAGGGAGCGAAAATGAAGATTCAGTGTATAAACAAGTGGAGGTGTCGGACTTGGTGGGATGAAAAAGCAGGCCAAGACCTGGTGGGGGAGGGACTCAGGATTTGGGAAACAGAACATAGGATACCTCAGAGGATAGGAGAAGGTTTGGGAAACCTGAAGCAGGTGGCCTGGGCCTGCAGTAGATCCCCACCCCAGCTTCTACCACCCTGAGGCACCTATACTCTGTTTAATGACCCCACTGGAGAGAGCAGGAATGGGGTCATTAAGCAGAGTATAAGATGCCTCAGGGTCACATGGGTACCTTGCTTAACAACATCTTGACTTGCAACCATTAATGGGCAGACTTCCTTTTGGCGGGACATTAAGGCCTACCTGTACTCCTACAGGAGTCATCTAAAACATACAGTGTAAGATTGTAAAAACTCTTTAAATCAGATTTTATTCTCAAATATGTGAAGTGTTACTTTCATTGGCAAATAAATGTAGCTTGCATATATTCAGAAGTAAAGGCTTATGAAAAGATACAAAGGCCATGAAAAAGGGCAAAATGACCAGCTATAAGAACAGTGCGACCTATTACTATTCAAAGTAATAATTACAATATCTTTAATTTAAAACCTGTAACTATGACAATATTATTTTAAACTTGAATTAGAAATTGTGTTTTAAACTTACTAACAAGATAATCTGCCCTGCAATAGAAGAATTGCATTCACTACATGCATATTCAATATTTCTGTCCATGGAGCTTTGTTAAGAATCTTTCATTTAATCTTTTTCTTAAAGATTCAGTGATAGCTGGACAGATGTAAGAGTTAACATAGCTGTGGGAGAACTACATTATATAGTGATTAAGGCATGAAATGGACCATCTTAAGATCAGATGGTGGTTATTATAAAATCTTTTTCATGGTTTATACTGCACACATGACCATGTCTACAAAATCTTAATCCTTTAGATCAAATTTGACTTTTTAAGAAGAAAAATTGCAGTAATTGGTAATGGCCTTTTTAATGCATGTAATTAACATTTCGAAAGCTTTCCTTTTCTACATAATCTTTTACTCCAACGCATCATTGCCACTTTCATTAAAGAACTTTGACAGTTTCAATCTTTTGACTAACAATTTTACCCAAGCTTGTTATATTGAATTCCATAAATTCAAAATCTTGATTTGTTGAATTTTTGAATCAACCAACATATTTGTTAACTAATCAGGCAGATATATATTTCACTGAAGAATAATACCCCTCTTCCAAGATAAATATAATTTGGAACATATTCTATAAAGATATCAAAACATGGCCAGCTGATAAAATAAATGAGGCACATTATACCTGCAACAGAAAATATTTGAGTGAATTTCTAGACAAGTATTCTTAGGATTACTAAGGACTTCATCTGTTGAGAACTGATTAAATTTAAATATAATGACAACACTCTTGTCTTGTATATTAACTTCTCACTAAGCAACTGGGCAAGATAACTGCTATGCTATTACACTAGATAAAATTAATATAATTGTTGGGGCATACTCCATCAATACAAATGGAATGCCTAATTATCTAATTATTATTTTCTTTGCCAGTTATATCAAGTATTGGAACATAATGAATGCAACAGCTAAGGACTCCTGTATAAGATGTTTAAGCGTTTCAGTCACTCATTCTATATTAATATGCAGCTTCTTTTATAAAATAATAAGCAAAGCATCAGTCATACACTCTGAGCATAGATTGATTAATAATCTATGCTCAGAGTTTATAACTGATGCTTTGCTTATTATTTTATAAAAAAAGCTGCATATTAATCAGAAGCTCATTTTAGAAAACATTTGGAACATTTTATTATTATTTTTTATTATTTTTATACCATCACTTTCCAGAGCAACTCCAGTAGTTTATGAGCTTAGGTTTTTCATTGTTCCCGTTGGTTTTTATTCAGTTTGATCCAATGAAAGGTTGAAAAAGAAATTTGTAAGGTCTCCATCAGTCTGTCATCAAAATCCTACCAAAAAACAGAGGGAGGGAGCGAAGGAGGAAAGAAATTTCAAATACATTGCTATTAAGAGGTAGGGTGGCAACAGTTTGAAAGTCTCTTAGTCTTCCTGTAAGGAAATGCAGGACACTTTTTAAGAAGTTGGAAATAATTCCAATTATCATGGTCTGCATGGTTTCCCAAAATTTGTTAAATCTTTTAAAATTTAATACTAATTGCTTTAGAAGTCACCAACTTAACCATATTCAAAGATGCATGGTTCTTTGAAAATCAGAGATAAAAGAGTCGGCTGCTTGCTTTCAACATTATCCTCCTTACTAACTTTTGACTGCATTTTGCTACGGCAAACTTGTACTCTAGCAACAATTGGTTGTAAATTTAGCAAGAATTAGTCTCAACTTCAGAGCTTCCCTTTCTCTAGTGTACACTGGCTGCTAAGTTTTTATGTTTTATTAGGACTATATTAATCATTTTTAATAGCAAAGGCATCCTAAAACGGTTTACAAAACAACATAAAAGTATAAGGGAGAATTCAAAATATAAATCATATAGCTGAGCTTAAAAAAAAAAGGCAACAAATCTAAAAACGGTTGCAGCAGAGGGACAAACTGAAGAATCTTTACTTGGTATTTTCGCCACTGTGGGCATGGAGACTGTTATAAGGATGTTCAGTACAGGTAGTCCTTGATCTACAACAGTTCATTTAGTGACTGTTCAAAGTTACAACAGTGCTGAAAAAAGGGACTTATGACTATTTTTCTCACTTACAACATTGCAGCATGCCTGTTGTCACATGATCAACATTCAGATGCATGGCAACTGGTTCATATTTATGACAGTTGCAGTGTCCCAGGGCCATGTTAGCCCCTTTGGGACAAGCAAAGTCAACGGGGAAACAAAGATTCACTTAACAACCACAACTGCAGTGATTTACTTAACCACTGTGGCAAGAAAGATCATAACATGGGGCGAAACTCACTTAACAAATATTTCACTTAGCAATGTAAATTTTTGGCTCAATTGTGCTCATGAATCAAGGACTACCTGTATGTTGGCAAAATTCCATTCTCTTCTTGGTTTTTATTGCAGGCATGGGTAGAATATCTGAACAGGAAGATAGAATCCATACGAAGATTCCATCTTTTTGTTCTCAGAGGCAAGCCTATCATTGTTCTTAATACCTGGAAAATATATTTGTGATGTTTTTATATTTCTCCAGAGGTGAAATTCAGCAGTTCTAGCAGGTTCACTAGAACCACTAGTAAATTTTCTAAGCCGCTCGGAGAATTGGTTGCAGAGGTGAAATTCAGCAGGTTCTAGCAGGTTTGCTAGAACCGGTAGTAAATTTTCTAAGCAGTTCAGAGAACCATTGTTAGAAGAAATCTCCTTTTGTTTTTTTCCACTTTACAGGGTTAATCCTGTAAGGAAGGCAGGAAAGAAACATTCTGGTGTGGTTTCTAGCCTCATCTTTATTGCCCTGCTTACAGAAACTACCCACTCAGTCACATGACCCCCCCCAGCCACGCCCACAGAACCCATAGTAAAAAAAATGAATTCCACTACTGTACTTCTCCTTTTAATGAGTCTGCTTTTTGTCAGAAGTTGTGTTTCCATTAGCAAAGGTCAAGGTCAGCAGTACCATGTTTAGACTAGTGAGGAAGCTAGTTGAATAAATATGGCTGGGAGAGGACATAACACATCAACATCTAATGTAATTCTTCTCATCTTCCATTACATCTTCTGTACTTTCCCATCTTTGTTTCTGCAGAACAAATGCAAGCACCTTCTCTCTCCTCTCTCACGTTCTATTGAAATGTATTCTGAAAAATACCCATTGTGTGAAACTAGCTATAGAATAAAAACCCACATTGTTCATCTTGACTTTTTATGATCTGCAGGAGGAACAGCAGTTGAACAACACAAATAAAAGATTTGGTAACCTTTCCCTATTCTTTTCGCTACTGCACACAGCAATGTTTTTTTTTTTAAAAGATGGAGGAAATGATATTGAAAAAGAACCCTCTGAAGTTACTATTCACGTACATACTGTCCTCTAGGTGGAGACACATAGGATCATTCAAACCCCAAATTATTGCAATTTAGAAGGGTAAACTTCACAAACGCTGAAGGCACCTAG
Source organism: Myanophis thanlyinensis (assembly GCA_017656035.1). Taxonomy (NCBI): domain Eukaryota; kingdom Metazoa; phylum Chordata; class Lepidosauria; order Squamata; family Homalopsidae; genus Myanophis; species Myanophis thanlyinensis. The sequence continues at coordinate 4,201 of JAEANM010015400.1, forward strand.
CTCTCCCATTCAACACAGAACCCCAAATGTGGCAATGTCAAAATAGCATTTCTCGTTAAGTCTTGAGTGTAGAAAGCAAGACTCAAACTGCGGTATTATTGATTCATTTGTATATATTGCTTACCACCCAAGCAAATGCTTTGATGATCAACGCTTTCAGGCATCACACTCAATTGAAGCACATGCTGGGAGATGGGGGCAAATCACATGAATAGTTTTATGTGGGTAAATGGGGGTGGGTGGGGAGGGTCATAAGGTGGCATTGCACATTCAGGAAGCTGCTGGTTAAACTCTGTTTAAAAGCAGATGGCTATAATCTAAATTTATACTTCTGGCTCACGCTGTGGATTATTTGCTTATATAAATAGTGAAAAAAACATCAATAGCAACAGGAGAATTCTCACTCATGCCCATTCTAACTCTCTGCCAACTAAATGTGAAGAAACGACTTCCTGCTGCTTCAAATTAATAGTTTAAGAAACTGAAGCATTTTAAATAAATAAATGGGCCATTATTCCATAGCTCATTCTAATGACATTTAATGGAGTCCCAAAATGGATCCCAAAACCTCTCCTTATATAGAAATAGAAGAGAAATTAAATTTGATTATAGTAGGAGTGAATGAACAGATAAGCTAGATCAGGGGTGGGCAAACTTTTTGACTCGCGGGCCACAATGGTTTCTAAAATTTGACAGAGGGGCCGGGCCAGAACAGGAGAATGATGTGTTTGTGTGAACTAATATAAATTAAATGTAAAAACCATTACATGAAAAGATTTGGCAGGCAGCAAAACACCATTGTACTTAGTTTATTGGAATTTTTTTTTCCAAATTTATTACTTTAATAACAGGTCTTCCTTGAAACAGCAGGGTTCCTGCTAGTAACTAGTTCGGCGGGCCAGATTAAAAAACCCAACGGGCCAGATGTGGCCTGCGAGCCGTAGTTTGTCCATGTCTGAGCTAGATTGCAATTATCTGACCAGTTTTGCACTTCTCTAAATTTCACAAGGCACGACTTGATAAAATAGTGTTAGGAAAAATATTACATTAACAATAACAATAATTTATTTGTATGCCACCTACCTCTCAATAACTCGCAACAATCAAACAAATAATTCATAATAAAATCAATAAAACAAAAAATAAAGATAAATTAAAATGTACATATTAGGGAATGTTATTAGGAAAGAATGTATTGAAAAGAGGGACAACTTCATAGGTTAAGTGTGCTTTAACATGCGCAGATTAAAAACATTTAGGATTTCAAATACAGATAGTCCTCAATTTACAACAGTTCATTTAGTGACCATTCAAAGTTACAACAGCACTGAAAAAAGTGACTTATGACTGTTTTTCACACTCATGACCATTGCAACATCCCTATGGTCATGTGATCAAAATTCAGATATTTGGCAACTGGTTCATACTTATGGCCGTTGCTGTGTCGCAAGGTCATGTGATTACCTTTTGTGACCTTTGGACAATCAAAGTCAATGGGGAAGCCTGATTCACTTAACAACCGTGTTAATATTTTAACAACTGTGGTGATTCACTTAACAACTATGGCAAGAAAGGTCATAAAATGGGGCAAAACTCACTTAACAACATAAATTTCTTCACTTAAGAACAGAAATCTCAGGCTCAATTGTGGTTGTAAGTACAGGACTCGCTGTACACATTTAAAAAGAAATAAGAATGTTGTAAAACTAAGACTAAGTGAAAAGGCTAACTATAATAGAAAGCAAAATCATCCTTTCCCATTTGATATGTTATAGCCTATCCTACACAGAGAGAATTATGTAGCCTAGAATTTTATTTACCAAACTGCTATGGCGATTTTAGACTATGAAAAATAGGCTGGAAAAAACATGGGAGTTGAATAGTTGGACAATGATAAATGGAAATATTAACAGCATGTCAGCTTCCATGTTCAAATCTTTATTGTCAATGCACATGTGTGCCGTGAAATTGAATAGTATTGTAGTATTATTGTGTAGTTGTGTTGTAGTATTGTGTATTGTGTTGTAGTATTGTTGTGTGGTTATGACTGATCATTATTTAAATTTGCAAGTTTCTCATTGCATTCACTAACTCTTAGCTTTTGCAGAGGGGTACCAATAAAGGTAGCCATGTAGAGGCACATACGATGATGAGTATGTATCATGTTTTTCTATATGTAGGTACATGTACTGATGCCAATGTACAATTTACATGTCACCACAGCATGGAATCCAAAGGAACACTAAGGAAATAATTGTACTAAAAATGATAGGGTGAGGCAGAAACAAATAATTTCCATTATTTGTTACAATGGAATAATGGTCAAGCTTCCGATTTAGTAAGGGTAGGAGAAAAAAGTGTAGGATTTGAACCATGGAGCACAGACTTGGATAAGATTTTTATTTTTGTATGTTGCAGTGAGCAAAGGCAGTGACCAGATGGCTTCGTTTGTGTTCCTGATAAAGAGGCTAATCTTGGTATACTGTCTCTGGGAGCCTTCTTCCAGTAAGACAATTCCTGAATGAAGGGTTAAGAATCTGGAAAGTCAAGATTTAGTTGTATCGGTATGTTGCGTGGCAACTGAGGTTGATTGAGGAAGAATAAATGGAAAATCACAGAGGCCAAATTTACTCTTGTTGCAGCGTTCTGAACGAGGGAACGCTGTTCTCCCCCGTTGTGCTGAAAATGGATAGCAGCAAAGTGATAGGAATAAACCAATTGCTTTACTTATCGTGTCTGAAATATTCACAAATCAAGACAACAGTCTTTGGCTGTGACAACAGCAATCCACAGAGAGGGGTGGGGTGGAAACAGGTAAATCTAAGCTCTGTCCCTTTTGTGTGTGTATTGATATTGCATGCACATCGAAAGGTTGCTGCTCTTACTTTTTTGACCTCCTCTCTGAATGCCACTGCTTTTCTAAAATCTTAACTGTTTCTTAAATGAAAGTATTGTGCAACCAACATAATTAATGAGCTTACTTAGCTCTCATCCTAAAAACAAAGGAGATGGAAAAATGGTCTCGAAATAAATAAAGACAAGAAGCTTTGAGACTGCACACGATCCATGTATTTGCTGAGCGTATTGTCTACAAAGGACAGTACCATTCACACTTTGTTTGGGAAAAAAACCAATTATCCTGGCACATAACTATAAGGCAGAGATTATTTGTGTAATTTAGAAATACACAATTTATTTCTGTAATCCAGACTGGTGCTCCCAAATAAGAGAACATGGCTTATCATCAATGCCATTTCCAAATATCCCCCACACAGAATGCAGCATTTATTCAGGCAATAAAGCTTTGTATCGTTGCTCCTTTTGAAAGTATCATCGAGCCAGATATCAAATGAAAATTTAATCTGAAACACATGAAATTTTAGTTGTGCAGTGAAGAAAAAAAAAAAACTACGGCGAAAATTATAGCAAAGAAAATCCTTGCCTTCTAGTTCGTCCAAACAATTCCTTCATCATTCTACAATGCAATTTGGATTTTATACTCTTGGCCCCACATTTTAAAATGTGCACCAGTTTTCACAACTGATAGTCTGTCCCCTTAAATATTAGCTTCAAAAGGCTTGTAGTCCATCTGTACCAAGCTCTACTCCTGGAACTGAGTAGCCCAAATTCTTTGTCAACCTTCCCCACAATGCCCTCCAATTTTCTCTGGAAAGCTGTGTGTCACTGTGCTTGCAGCAAATATGAACACACACACACAACTGTGCTGTGTCTTCTGAGATCTGCTTTCTGAAAATGCAAATGAGGCTATCATAGAACAACTCTTCAGCATCTGCAGCCCAACATTCATACTTTTAAAACCAAACAAAGATAGGAAACTGGGAGACAACTAGCAGTTTCACTGGAACAAACAAAAACCAAAACATTTTGGTTTTGCCGTGACTTCTCTGAAGTCAAGCTGGCCCTCCTAATTTTCCCACAACTCTCTGTTCTTTTTCTGCCATCCTTCCTATCTTTGTTCAGAAGCAGTATGTGTTCCATGTGTTCCAATAAAACGTGAAAGACACTTGAGCATCTTCCCTTGTGAAGATCAGCATACACATTGCACAGTCTTAGTGATTCTCTTAAAGACGTTATTTTTAAAACACCTGCCACTCCCACCCACCCCCAAATAAAAAATTACACAAGGTTTAAATGTATGCACAATAGAATTTTCCTGTATGTCTATGGTTGCAGAAAGTGGAGTAGACAGCCACACTTAAAAATATACATCCTATGTGACAATTGGCACATGACACAATCTATAGTTTTATTTCTCAGCTATTGTTATCAACAATTCAGGACACCTCATTCTATGAAGAAATGCCACTCAATTTTTGCTTCTCACCTGTTCATCTGTATTTTAGAGGTGTCAGATTTTCAAGAATAAATCCTACCTTGTCACTGTCTACTGTGTTCTGAGAAGTCCTGGATGCAATTGAAATTGTGTCAGGCTGACTACTCCCATCTCCTTGGCTGTCGGCATCTTCTCCTCCCTCTCTAAAGGGGAAACAACAAGAAGAAATTTCTTGAATGAATTTGAAAACTGTTCAGGACCAGCGTGAAGAAGAAGTTGTTCAGCTGATCACACATGTGTTACAACTTAGTCTGTAATTTAGAATGCTGATGTCATCCCTACAGTGAGGTTAGTACATAATAACCACTTTTGCTCTTTAAAACTGACTATTCCAGGTTTATATAGTGACAGTAACATATCTCAAAATAGCTCCATAATGAATGTGGCAGGCCAATGACCTGTTCTGCTTGGATTTCTCACTTAACCAAACCCAGCCATCTAAATTACAGTCTTAGCTGTTTTGCAAAACTGATGTCAATTCCTCAGTTCTCACGTGTTCTGTGGTTTAAGTGACGAAGCTATCAAACTTTGAAAAATATAAAATATGAACAAACTAATTTATTATTTTAAAATATTTCTGATAATTTGAAACAGTATGGAGTATTTTCCACCCTTCATTCCAATTTCTGTTTATAGGATGCTACTGCAAGTAACTTCAATGCTAGAACCCTTTTTAAAAAATAATAATAATTAGAGGACATGAAACTTGTAAAATATGTTATCAATAATCTGGTCTAATCAATATAAACTGATACAATGACTTCTATGAAAGGTTAGCATCTCCTCATGTGTAAGTATTCATGGGCCTTTGTTTTAACATCATTTTAATCCTACCAAAATAAAGTACAGAATCTGGATCCACATAGACAGAAAGAAAGAATCACACAGACAGAGCTGACTAAACATTACCTCACTAAACATGTAAGCTTGATCTATAAACTGCAAGAGTTCTTATATTTATATAACTTCACTAAGTTATGATCTGGTTTAGATTTGTGTGTGTGTGTGTGTCTATGTGTGTGTATGTGTGACTTATCATGGTATGTGGATCTACTTATATTGTTATTCAACAATGGTTTAAATCCAGATTGAATTTATAGCGCAGATCCAGACTTTGTGTGGCAAAACAGTTGTTTTATACAGAACATTTACAAAAAGATTAAGATTACCTTTTACTGTTGTTCCTTTGCTTGGCTGGGGTTTTGGGGAGCTGGATTGGCTCTTTCAAAGCTCCTTTTAAATGTATAATCCTTTCTTGTATCACTTCTCGAATATTTTTAATCCATTCTTGTTTAGTTTCAATACTGGTTGCCTAAACATTTGAACAGAAAAGGCAGAAGATAAAATTATAGTATTTCTCAAGTAGGGCTTCATTTTAAAAATTTGCTTCATTTTAAAAATTGCTTTCATTCATTTACCTACAGTACATAACAACAGTTTTCCTGATAAGACAGGAAAACTTCATGTGCTGAAAGTACATTGCTAGTAAAAGAAAGGCAGATAAAGGTAAAATAATATATGTATTGTGTGTGTGATGTATAATATGACACAATCCAACCCAACCCAATCCAACCCAACCTAATATACACACACACCTATATGCAATATGAATAATATGCCTATATAGGGGAAATTGTTGTTCTTATATTGCTAGTTTCTCAAACAAAGTCTCTAAAATGATGGAGCTTTATAAAATGACCCTAACCTAAAAAAAACCCCAAAAAATCATTACCACTAAGAAAGCTATTTGTCATACGACAGTTTTTAAAGAAATAAATGATTATAAAGCACATTTCCATCAATTAACTTCTGCTACAATCAGTAAAAAGTAAATAGTGTTGTTTGCTTCACACTATGTTAAGACAGCAGATCATTTCGTTCTAATCTAATGAAGCTTAAGATAATTTCCTTCCAAGATATATATAGAATAGAAATAGAATTCTTTATTGGCCAAGTGTGATTGGAGATACAAGGAATTTGTCTTCGGTGCATATGCTCTCAGTACCCAATAAAGGAAATGGTACATATGACTATAGACTATAATGATACATATTTTAATGACTTCTTCCCCTAGTGATAGTTTAAAAAACTATTTTTAAAAACTGCTAGGGTAAATTGCACAAAAATGGGAATATGGTGAAAAAACATGGTGTATGTATAAGACCATGGTAGGGTATATAGCCATGATCATTACTTGACTTATAGGAATTTAAACTTAAATTCAAACAAAGAGAAGAGCTAGAGTAAGAGCAAGAATAAAATATGAATCCTTGATGAAGACAGCCTTGGAAGTGGGAAAAAATTAGCAGTAGCAGAAGGCTACTTCCTAATATATGATATATATATTGTTATATATAGGCTTTGGGGTCTGATATATATAGACTGTTTGTTGCTGATTGAACAAATGCATTCTATACTTTATCTTTGTTTGTCTGATCTAATATGTATATGGTAACTAAAAAAGATTGACTAATAGCACTCAAATAGCATAACATTGTATAGACTAGAATCTCTGATGTATGAAGTGAAGCTCGCATTGCTTATGAATGTATGGCATGTGTGCATAAGCCACCTCACCTTCTACATCTACTATATACACTTGTTCCACAGTTTCATGCATTGCTACTCATATACTGAGTAACAAAATCTGAAACGGGTTACTGTAAAAGTTCAGTTGAATGGGAAAAGGACACAGGTTGTGATTATTGATCTGGATGTTTCTACTGAAGAAAAAATTACAAAGCGTTGGAGATAGAGGAAAATGTTTTAGCCGAAAACCCGGTCCAAATCGGTTAAGAAATGCAGCAGACGCGAGGTCAGTTTGGATGACCGCGAAGGGTCCCGTTTATTTCAAGCCGCGAGCAAAACTCATGATGAGCTTCTGCTCTAGTCGTAACTGGAGGAAAAGAAGTGAGCCACGGTTTTTATATTTTGCCGTGGCTTCACTTTCCGCGCTTCCCATTGGCTGGATGAACCAGCCAATGGGAATCGCTCATCCGGTAGCCAATCAGCTGCCAGTTCAATAGTCCGCAATGTCAGACCGGAGTAGAAACTCCGTCCACGCCTGCGCAATACATTACAGAAAATAATTTTGGAGACTTACTTTTAACACTGTTTTGTTATCCGAAGAGGGAGTCCGTCCAGACCACAAGGCAAACTTGCAAGGATCTCCTTCCACATGCTCTGTTACTCCCAGTTCTGAGGTCTGTAAGGAAAGAAGAGATGGCTGAAACTGATATTTTCATGATTTTTTCAATGAAGCTCAGCGTGAGTTCACCTATAATGGCCAAGTTTTTATACTACAAAGTTTGAAAGTGAAAGTCTCCATTAACCATTCCTACTTTAGTAAAGTACAATAAAATGAACCAATGTAAAGTATGATCATTCTAGACTCAAACAGAAAATTTGATTTATCTTCCACCACCAACATAATGAAGCCCATAAAAATCCTTGCAGACTTACCAGTAATTTGTTCTTGTAAACATATTTAGTATGTCCTGTAGAATCTTTTATCTCTTTGCTGAAAACTAGAGAGATTTCAAAGAGAAACAAATGTCTCTCACGACCCTTCCGGATGAGAGATTTGGGATCCCATACTTGGAATGAATCCTGAAGAATCAGTTCTCCCTGAACATCCAAATTTTCATCAAATCCTGTGATAAATACAAACAAAAATGAAAAAATAAATAAAAATAAACCCTTAGAACATTGGTTTCAAAAGCCCACACTCAATCCATGGCTAGATAATACCGAGCTAGATGGAAGAATGTCTGTCTCAGTTCTTGGAATGGGTATCCAGATGAAACTCAAGAGTTATGGTGAAGGAATAACAACTCCTTAGCATTTGGATGTAAATTCATTGTAAACGTAAAAGAATTAAAGTGCAAAAAATATTATCATGCAACGAGGGAGAATGGAAATAGCAAATTGGTGTCCAAGGAGGATTCAGGTACACCTTAAAGTTGACAAAGTTGAACAACTGGAGATGTGTAAGGGCACACTTAGGTATTTTTAAAAGAAGGCCCTAAGAACGTGTAATGCAGTTCACGGCATGAACATTCCTAATGCCTTTTGCAATTGGATGCAGGATTTTCTTTGCAATTGGATGTGAGGAGCTCCAAACATTGCTGGTTTTTAAGAAGAGATTGGACAACCATTTGTCTGAAATGGTACAGGGGTTCCTGCCTGAGCAGAGGGGCTGGACTAGAAGACCTCCAAGGTCTCTTCCAACTCTGTTATTCTTCATAGTTATTCATTGTTAACTACTTCATAGTTATCAGTAAGACAGACAAATACACATCAGCCTTATATCTACAACCTGTCCTATCCATGCCCGTTCTCTTCCCTGGCAGATTAATATTTACTTACCTTCCAACATGCTTACATGCATGGCATCATTGGCTTTCTTAGGAACACTGAGCATCACTTCCAAACCATCCTTGAGCTCTCCTTTTCCTTCTTCACAGCATGTTAAAAGCTCCTGGGGGAAAAAATGCATAAACAAAACAAAACAAAAATTCTGGATAAGTTTGTTTTCCTGTGATTGCAAGGAATCAAGTCATTTGCAGAAGTTAGTTTCTTCATAGCTATGGCAATTGTGCAATACTTGACTGTCTTCTTGTAAACTTCAGGAGCTGTGACAGCCAAGAGATGGCAAGTTCTCTTATTAAGGCAACTTCAAAGTTTCATAATTAAGGGGTTACTAAGTGTGAATGCCAAGTTGTGTGAAAAGGATGGTGTAAAATAAAACTGTCTTGATTCAACACCCCAATTCTATAGATTGTGTAGCAGTGTTATTTCAGCTTCCCGATAACTGAGAAGAGAAGAAATTAAATATTTCTATGGAAAATATAATTTGACATGATATATTTAAGATATGATTTAGCTAACCAGGATGTTTTTTTACCCAAGCCTTCCCAAGAAAGTTGGGAAGAGGGATTATTCTAATCTCCATGAAGGTCAGTATCAAAGTTACTTAAATTCTATATTACTAAAGTAAATAAAAGCTGAGAGTGTAAATAATGAGCCCAGGGACTGGAAATAAAAGTCATCCCAATAGTCAAAGAATCCTTCTAAGAATTATT
>JAEANM010015401.1:0-13638 GCA_017656035.1 Myanophis thanlyinensis
CCACCCACCCACCCACTTTGGAGATGTTACTGATGCTAAATGGAAAGAAAATAGAAAGTATTAGTTAACCAGGAGATCAGCTGTATGTTTCCTATGTCTTCAGAATGTCTAGGAATTAAAGGATATATACACGGTCCTTGACTTAAGACCACAATTGGGACCAAAATTTCTGTTGCTAATCAAGGCAGTTGTTAAGTGAGTTGTGCCTGATTTTATGACATTTTTGCAGAGTTGTGAAGTGAAACACTGCAGTTGTTAAGTGAATCACACTTAACAAGTTAAGCAAATCTGGCTTCCCCTATTAACTTTGCTGGTTGGAAACTGGCTGGGAAAGTTGCAGATGGCGATTACATGACCTGGGATGCTGCAACTGTTGTAAATATATGCTAGTTGCCAAATGTGTGAATTTTGATTATATGCCTATGGCGATGTGACAGTTGTTAAGTATGAGAACCAGTCATAAATGACTTTTTACAGTGTTGTTGTAACTTTGAATGATTGCTAAACAAAAGGCTATATATTAAGGACTACCTGTATATATATTCAGAATTTTAGGGAGCCAGTTTGGTCTAGTGGCATCAGGCTAGAAACCAGGAGACTGTGAGTTCTAGTCCACATAAGACATGAAAGCTGTCTGGGTGACTTTAGTCAATCACACTCTCAGCCCATAACATCAGGCTCAGGCAACAAGCTTGACAGTCAATTCCTGACACAACCAATAAATGAATATGTTGTTGAAAAAAGCAGACCTTGCACTTGTAGTAAAACACTAGGAAGAAAGTGTGCGTGTGTGTGTAGAGTTTTGCTGTAGTTGTGGTTGGCTCTCAGATCCTGAACAATAGATTGAAGATTTTTCCAGGCATTTTAAGTGACTTTAAATTGTTTTTTGTGTCTTTTAGTTCTTCAGTTTATTTTGTATATTTTCTAGATCCAAGATCTACCTATCTACCTACCTTCCCTCCTTCTCTCCCTCTTTGCTCTGCTTCTGGCAAAAATGTTTTAGTTAAATTTGATACTGCTGTAGCTCAGTGAGAGACAAAACAGTGAGGCAGAGGGCATTCTTGTTTATGGAGTGTGAGAAGAAACAAATTGAATGGCTACTTTGTTCTGAGACATTGTAGGATTTAAAAGTATATGGGAGTTTTCTAGGTAGCATTCTGGCAACCAAAAAGTTCCAGGGCAGTAGTATCTTCCTGTAACCTGTTCTTTGTTCAAATGAAGGCAGCAGAATAAGGTCACAAATTGTCCCTTTATGCATTGGTGTGAGAGGCACTCTATTTTTTATGCCATTTCAGACTTATTAATAATGCAATAAAACTAATGTTTGTGGATCAGGGAATGCTCTTAAAAATATTTGGTACATTAATACAGAGTTTATGTTCTAACAGCATTATTAAGGCACAAGAGAGAAATAACAATGTATCTGGCTAACGTGAGTTATGCAGAAGGAGGAAAAAAAGGTATTTAAAAATCATCAGACAGTTCTGTGAGAAATAAGCATGCTTATTTCTATCTTTACAGAATAGAGCATCTTAAAATAAGTCATGGTTGGAAGAAAAGAAATATTCACCCTGACTTATTTTCTTGCAATTCTAATTAATCAAATACTACAGTGTGGAGCTAAAGGTAAAACTTTTGTAACATTTCTCTCTGTGACCACCAGATGGCATCAAAAGCTTACAATCTTCTTGCTGAAGAAACTTAATTGGTGAGAGGGTTAGAAAAAAAATACCCTGAAGGTAATATATACTTCCAAGTCCTACATCTTCCGGTCCATCTAAAATAAAAGCATCCTTCAGCACTAACAAATCGGAAGTTATTGGTTTATTGATTTAAAGTTTCTTAATATTGTACATCATAATATGCTCCATTTCTAACATTTCAAACAGATAGTAAATGTATAAAATTTACATTATCCCTTATAAACCAAGGTCTTCTGCAAAGCATTGTTAATTACATTTAATATGGCTATTTAAGGTGTACTTTTTAACAATTTGTCTTCTATATTTGCAATTTCAGAATTGACAAATGACTATTCAGTTAATTTTTCAAGTAGACTCCTGGATAACTGCTGTTTCTGTTCCAACCCATCTTTCTGAATCTAGAGAAGCTTTGGAGACAATCGAGAGGAAGTTGCAATTATTTTTAAATGATTTGCTACTAATGTGTGTGTTAGCTCTATAAACACATTTGTTAACTGAGCGTTTGGGCTGTATATCTTTGGATCTCTTTCATATTATGGGAATGACCTGCCATCTACTTGATATGTCCCCAGATTGTTAATCATGAGAGAATGGGACTAATGGCTTGTAGAATAGATAACCTGTGCAGTGACAAATGTTATAGCCATCACTGAAACTTGGTAGGGTGAGACGTGTCTGAAACATAGCCTGGGGATGCTATAATTTATTTGAAAGCAATGCTCTCAACAAAAATTGAGTGTTGCACTACATATAAATAAAGAACACACCAAAAATTCATGTATTGTTAAGAGCTTTGACATAAGAATAAAAGAAGAGAGAAATCATTGTGACATCCTTGTGGCATTTATTATAAATTGCTTTGAGAGGCAGCAGATACCAATCTATTTTTGTGTCTGGTTACCAAAATTTCTAAAGAAGCACACAATGATGATAATGGGAGATTTTAGCCACCTTGAGCAGTGCTGCAAATCTAATCCTACCAAGAGTCAAATGTTCAACCGAGTCCTGTCATTCTTTTGTAGACAACTGTCAGGAGATAAAAGAACAATGAAGCTTGGATCTAATATTCATCAAGAAGGATGAATTTGGGGGAAACCATATTATCCTTTAATTCATAATATCAAGGGCAGAGAAATTAGCAAGAACCCTATTTCTATTTTAAATTTCAGATTAGATTTTGATAAACTCAAAATGGTTTAAATTCCTGAAGGAGGAATGAATAGATACAATTGAACAGGAACGAGTATAAAGTATCTGGAGGAAGGGCAGAAAGGTGCATGCTTAGAATGGTAGATCTATTTTATTCATAATACCTATGAAAATAATTTAGCTGGCTTTTTTATATCTTTAGACTACTATGTCCAGTTTTATACAAATTAACCTTAAAATGACATCAATAAACGACTGAGTTTAGAGGAGCGCTACCAAGGTAATGGTGTCTCTGAAAACAGTTAAAAGATCTAAGTATATTTAGCTTCAGATAGATAGGGCAGTCTTCAAATATCTCAAGGATTATCTCACTAATTATGGTCACTTCTTTAAGGAACCCTCTTTAAAGGGTTTTTTTTTCCTTCCCAAAAATTATTTTTTTTAGTATTCTACAAATGTGTGGATTTATTCATGCTGACATCTTGATAGATTGGTTATATTATGGTTTGTTGCACAGTCAGTGTGATATTCAGGCTGGATTTGGCGTTTTTATTCATCCATTGAGATCTTCCAGGGATGTAGAATAGACAGATGTTGATGTTTGATGGTTGTTGCAAGATGTAAGCTGTTCCAAGTAAAGCTGCCTTTTGCAATTAATTTTGTCAATGCCAATGATATCCTAGTAATGCTCTAGTTGGTTTGGGGTTGCACTCAAGGTGCCTATTCCTATTGGTACTCCTATTATTTATTAATTTGTATTTATATGTATTTATTATCACCTTTATTTGCCACACATCTCACAATTCAGGGAAGCAGATTTGATTTTAGAAATATTTAAGGCTGCCTAAGTCTTCAATGACTCGGGGGGGGGGGTACAGTAAAAAAACTATTGTACAATGCAATTATAGCAAAGGCAAAACCCACAACCCAAGTATCAGAAAATAAGATAATCAAACATGCAGAATCTACCACATGCTCTGTCCCAGGCCTAGGGTAAAAGCCAGGCTTTCAGAACTCTTTTCAACACAGCCAGGGTGAGCCCAGATGTATCACTTATTTGGGAGATGGACCTCTCACTGCTCACTGGTACTAGCCAATATGAAATAATTGATAACAAATATTTGATTTTAAATAAATAACAAATATTTTATTTGTTTTAGTTTTTTTCCTAACCAAATTTAATTATAATTTAATCATAATTTAAGTAACTTTTAAAAAAACCTTAAGCAACACCTAAGCAACCGCTAAGCAATCTAAACCAGCCAAGGTGTGGCCTGTGAGGAGAATGAAGGACAGAGCTAGAGTTAGAAAAGATGGTGCTGGGATGACAGGCTCAAGAGACCAGGGCAGGCTGGAGGGCAGAGAGGAGGCCTTGAGAAGCTGCTGAGACGCTGAGGTAGAGGACCTGAGGGATTGCTGAGGCGGAGGCTGTGAGAGATGCTGAGGCAGAAGTAGTAGGTTATGATCTGTACAGGCAGACCAGCAAACTGTCCTACTACATTTATATTCCATTTTCTTTTGAGAAGCATAATGTACAACATGTACAAGACTCCCTTAGATCTTTTTTCTCCTCAGAGCAATTCTATGAGGTTGATTGTCAATGATATAACAACTTGCTTGCGATTTCCTTATAGATGAATTCACACAACATGTTTACCTTAGATACTGAATTAATTTACTTTCTAGATTCACTCAATATATTCAGAGAAAATCTGTCAAACAGTTTGGATTCACAAAATACATATTTGAATAGGTCGTGAGCTATTAGATCTTTGACTGGCCCAAGAAGTGTATGATATGAATCCAACTATAGATTTCTTTGGTTAAATGAGAGGTCCTTTCCGATTTTCCTACCTTTAGTTCAGCACTCTTACTGATTCTTGTAACACCCCAATTCTTGTAATATAACTGACCCACGAGTTGCATGTAAATAGTGGAACAAAATAGGACTTATCTTGTGGCAACTTAAAAAGGTAAACAAATGTGTTAGAGCAGGGGTAGGCAATTGTGGCTCTTTTATGACTTGTGGACTTCAAATCCCAGAATCTCTGGGCAAGGCAACCTAAACAAAATGGAGGAAACATTTTGAAGTGTAAGGGTTCCTTACACTTACACCTCAAAACATTTCCTCCATTTTATTTAGATTGCCTTGCCCAGGGATTCTGGGATTTGATGTCCACAAGTCATAAAAGAGCCACAATTGCCCACCCCTGTGTTAGAGCATAGAATCAAAGGGCTGGAAGGGACTTTGGAACTCTTCTAATCCAACCCCATGTCAAAGCAGGAAAACTTATACCATTCTGGACCAGTGGTTGTCTAATATTTTCTTGAAAGCCTGCAATGATGGACCACCCATGACTCTGGAATATTCCATTGATACATTGTTCTCACTGTCAGGAAATTTCTCCTTAGTTCCAGATTGGATCTCTCTTTCATAAGCTTCTATCCATTGCTTCTTGTTGTGCCTTCTGGTGCTTTGGAGAATAAATTGCCCCACTTTTTCTCTGTGACAGCTCTTCAAATACTGGAAGACAGCTATCATGTTATCCCTCGACATACCTAGTTCCCTCAGTGGTTCATTATACTATTTAGCATCCAGACCCCTTATCATCTTCGTTACTCTTCTTCAAACTCTATGCTCAGCATCTTTTTTCTATTATGGCGACCAGAATTGGACACAGTATTCCAAGTATGGCCTTACTAGTGCAGTATAAAGCTGTACTATCACTTTAATGATCTTGATGTTATCCCCGTGTTGATGAATCTAGGATTACATTGACTTTTTTGCAGCTGTAGTACATTACTGATTCATACTTAAGTGGTGATCCACCGGGACATTTAGATCCCTATCACGGTTACTACTGTTGAGCCAGGTACTGCATATTTTATATTTGTGCATTTGGCTTTTCCCTCCAAAGTACAGAACTTTGTTTTTCTCACCACTGAACTGCATCTTGTTGGCTTGAGCCTAATGCTCAAGTCTATCAGGAATCTTATGAATCTTGAGTCTATCTTCCAAATTGTTAGCAATCCCTCCCTCCTCCCCAATTCGATGTTGTCTGCAAATTTGATGAACTCCCCTCCTAGGCTGTCATCTATTCTAGATAATTTGTGGAGTTGTTGGGAAGTTGGACTCAAAATAGAACCTTGAGATGTTCCACTGCATGTTCCGTCCATGTAGATGTATAGATCCTTTGAAGACTATAATTTTGTTCTTCAGAGTTTCCCAAACATCTTGAATTGTTTTTCCTTGTAGGATTTCCATTCATGGAATCCTTCCTAATTTATCTCTTAGTTTGTAGAAGACAGTTCTCATAAAGTCTAAAACAGGAGTGTCAAACTCAAGGCCAGATCAGGCCCATGGGGTGCTTAGATCTGGCCTGTGGGGCTGCCCTGGAAACAGTGAAGGACCGGTCTGCAGTGGCCAATTTTCACTGGCAGAGGGCTAGCAAAACAAAACAAAACAAAAGGAGAAATGTTTCCCCTTTTGCATTTGAGCATCCAAAAACGACAGGAAAGGAGAAAGGGAAAGAGGATAGACAAAGAAAAAGAAGCAAAGATGGGAATGAAGAAGAAAGGAGAATGAAGAGGAAAGGAAAAAGAAGGGAAGGAAGGAAGGATTATAATGAGAGGGAGGGAAGGTCTGAGGGAAGTCCTGCCTTAATACTTGGCCACCACGGGTGCCCCAACACAAGTGATGTTGAGCTGGCAACACCCACCCCAGCCATGTCTACCCCAGCCCCTTGAAGTCTAACACAACCTTGATGCGGCCTTCAATGAAATAGAGTTTGACATCTTGGTCTAGGACAATTTGCCACAACTAACTTGCCATGACCAATTTGCTGTGAGACAACTTACCATGGGATAATAGCTACATTAATATTGAAGAAATGGTGAAATACTCGTTAAAGATGCAAAGGAGGGACATGAAATATGAATGACAAAAATTAAAATAATTGTTCAATTATTTTAAATAATTATTGAATGGTTGATTGCCCTGCAGCAAGTTTGCCATGGTGAGTTGTCCCGCAGTGAGTTGCCCATAGTAAGTTGGCTGTGTCAAGTTGTCCCATTCCAAGCTTCACATGCTTTCCAGTGCACATCCCTTCCTTCTGTGTGTAGGTTACATTCATGACTGCAATATGTTTGATTCGCTCCTCTGGAAGAACTCACATAATCTGTAATATAATAACATGGCCTAATTCATAGGGCTATGCTGGGTTTGTGCCTCCCAGCACTATCCTCCCAGTGCCAACTCTTCTGCTGTGGCATAGTAGTAGCAAAGATGGGAACATCCCCCAGGATACACTCTTCCATTGCCACATGCATTACAAGGCCATCCTTGGAAGCAGTTTGGAGATATTGAAGGTGGAAAAGCTTTATTCATGGCTATAGGTCTTGAATATACAGTAGTAGCCTGCTTCAAATAGCCAATCGCAGGGAACAAAATAAGAAAATATTATTTCTCCATCTCCAAATAATCCAAAAGTATTTTGTTGGCCATATAAGAAACAAAATACTGCAGTCAGATTAATCTTGGCCTGATCCAGTAGGGCTGTTCTTGGATTTGAATGAACCATAAACTGGCTTAACATATAGCAGCCTAATGAAGTGCAGAAATTCTGATTGCATGGTTGTTTTGTTTATACTTCAATGTATTGTGCAAACCCGGGCCAGTTTAGTTAACTCATGATTAAGTAAGCTATGATTAAGTAAACCAGTTAACCACAGGAAAGCTTCTGGCCCAAACATGCCCAAAATGTAAAGAAGGCAATATCAGTAGAAAATTAACATTGGGGAGTTTAGTGTTTTAAAAACTGTCCTAAACCTTACAGCCATCTTTGACATCAACATGTGTATCCATGGAAGTTTTGGGCAACCAACAATAATTGAAACAGCATTCAGGATTTCTCAGCCAGAAAGCAAGACATATCAGAAATAAATAGGAAGCATCACTCTAGTTACATCTTATCACAGAAGTTCTACTGCCATGGTGTTTATATAAAATGCTAATCTATGGTTCACTGAGCCACAGTTTAATCTGTTCACTATATTGCTTGGGTTCATACATTATCTAGGATATTGTAATTTAAGTACATTGCCTGGCCTTAAATAACACAAACCAGGCAGCATCATTTTTAACTCAGGCACAAGGAAGACAATTCTTCAACTCCTTCCTGTATATTAAACTCTTTCCTTCCTTCCTTTGTTCCTTCCTTTGTTCCTTCCTTTGTTCCTTCCTTTCCTTTACTTTCCTTTCATTCCATTCCATTCCATTCCATTCCATTCCATTCCATTCCATTCCATTCCATTCCATTCCATTAAGCTCTTGCCTTGTGCTTCTGTTGTATCCCAGCCAGCCATCTGGCCTTTTGCCATCTGTTTCCTAGATGGCTCTACTTCAACCTTTCATCTTCTCACTTTTAGTGCAGTCAACTCAAAGGAACATATTTTGTTAATGATTAAGAAGTTACAGCTTACAACAGCTATGATATGTGAAGTATTTAATGATTTTACAGTTAATAAGTTATATTAGCCCACCAATTCTTTCCTGAAAAATGTATAGGTGCACATCAGATATGAGCTAGTATTTTGGGTGAATTAATTGCCAAAATTTTAAATCTATAAAAATGTAACTGAATGGAAGCAAAACTGCTTTTCCATTGCTGTTTGGGTACCAAACACATCAATTCCACTGCTATCACCTAGATCAGGGGTACCCAACCTGGCCAGTTCCATGAAGGTGTTTTTTCTGCAGATCGGGGACGGGACAGGATATGATTCGTACTTTGTCTGGGCCTCGTGCATGCACAAATGGACCTTCACTCATTCGCGTGATCTGGTTCCTGGCAGGCCGTGGACTGGTGCTAGTCCACAGCCCAGGGATTGGGGACTCCTGACCTACATGGTTAGTGACCCAAATCCTACTTACATAGAAGACTGCAAACTTCATGAAAAGAAGATAGATCTTGCACAGTTGTTGGACATGCCTGAACAAAGCCAGATGGATGATTGACAAAATAAGATAAAAACAGGATTATAAAGGAATAAAGGAAAGAAACAAAGAATAGCTTCAAAAGGACTCATTGTTACAGTTAACATTGATACATTATGCTGCAACTTCTTCATTGCACAGTGTTTATGCTCAACCTTGATGTACAGATATGAAGTTTTGCAATACAGGCTTCCATTGCTGAATGAAATTTACCAAATAGATATGTTGATGGAACACACACAGTATATTTTATCAGCTTATCCACTGTCATCAAATAATTACCTCCTGCCACCATTTATTCATCTCAAAAAAAAAATCACTAAATAATTGCAAGACTTAAAATAATATAAAGTGGTCAGGCAAAGCCATGTTTCAAAAAAGAAGGGTGCCTTTCTATAAAAAGAAGAAGAAAAATTTCCAAAATCCAAAGATGGTTGTTGTAAGAAGCTTTCATCTGTAGGAATCTCAGCAAGCTTCTTAATATTAACAATGTAATTCTTACATATGTTGTAATAGCAATAGCACTTAGACTTATATACCGCTTCAGTGTTTACAGCCCTCTCTAAGCAGTTTACAGAGTCAGCGTATTGCCCCCAACAAAAGTACAACTGGCACAAAGCCATTCCTGGCACACTGCCATTCCATAGTAAAATAATTTACTTTTTAGCATAAAAAGTAGCCCTTAACATATTGAAAAGATGACTGAAGATGCCAGTCAACCTATTGCAAAAGATCTACCATCAGTAGACTGGTCATTATTCTTGTTCATGGAAAGAGGATGCTAAATTACGCCACTTGCAAATATCTCAGCCATTCAATTAGTTCAATTAGCTCTAGTCTTTTGACTTATGGTGTGACTGTCCAGGGTCCTAGAGCATTTCTGGCAAGAGGCAAAATGCCTACTTAGTCTATTAACTCACTAGCTGATTTGTGGTGGTGGGGGAAGCGATGCAATGAGATGGGGGGAAAAAAGAGATGCTACTTTAACTGGAGCCAGCAAGTCACTTTTCCAAATCCACTTTCCCTTCCTGAGCTCCAGACATTTTTTTCTGATCTCTGCTGAATTAAAGGCAATATAAATCTGAATAATGTTGGCTGGCTGAGAACATTTTGTCAGAGTTTATTCACTGCTTCCGGGCATCAGCGTTGCTAGGAATCCCTAGTAAGCCAAGCCTTTTGCTTTAAAATCCACATTCTATTTCAGACACAATTAAGTAGAACAACCGTGATTAGAGCATATATTTGGATATTTGGAGCTGTTCAGGAAAATCCACTTTGTCTCTGCTTTCATCAGAATTTTTTCTCTACATGTGCATACATTTTGATACTAATATAATGAATCAAGGCTGGCAGCTTTCCTGATTCTGTAAGAGTTTTTCTTCTAATCACCTCATTTTCATATATCCAGTTTACTCAAGACAAAACACACAACAGGCTGAAAATGTTTATAAAGTGGCCTGTACCAAACCTTAAGCAATGAGTGTGTGTGTGTGTGTGTATGTGTGTGTGAGAGAGAGAGAGATGTATTTCCCGCTGTAGCTTAAAATCATAACAAAAAAGCATCCTTCTTTCAATACCACCCCACCACTTTGTTTTTTCCCCTACATTACAAAGATCTATCAGGGCAGAAATTCACTATGAACAATTGAGTTAATGGGGTGCTTACCGGGACTTACTGTCAGCCTAAAACCAGGACAAACTGTCTTCAATCATCAAGTCTGTTTAACCATGATTAAGCCCTGCTGGGGTTTGCAGTCCTTATCTCTCTGCAACTACTGAATCCACTGAGAAAATAGCAGGGCTGGAACTAAAATTTGAAGTCTGCAAGCCCTGAGAACTACAATTTATTTTTCTTTTGTTGGGCAAGTCGGCAAAATATAGAAACACTGTGCGAGAAAGATAGCTGTCACAAAGAACCCTTAAAAAAAAATGTGGCTTGAAAATAAAACAGAGAGTTTGCTAAAACAAACCCACTATTCAGTCCCCAATCCAAGAAGCAAATTGTTTGAACTGTAGCTAATTGGCAAACTACAGATCTGATGTGCCTTGTTTACATACATTTCACATGCAGGTGGCGTAAACAGTGGAAATGCTTTTAATGTTCCAAAATGAGATGGTTTACAAGTTCACTTTGCATACTTTATTAAGGACTCTTGTTGCTAAAACATTGAGAATGAATTCAAAAAATTACAAAGTTCATTTGCAAAACGAAATTGTTTGGATGATTGGTTTGTGGTTAAATGTGATGAATCATATTAGTTTCCATAAGTAAAAAATAGTTTCCATTTTCCATCTATAAGAATAAGAATAATCATCAAGCCGGAGAAGCTCATATTAATGAGGGTTTTTATTATTATTAAAAATCAAGTAATAGAACTTGCCATGAAAACGAAGTGGGCTATTATTACCCAAGTAAAACAAGCTGTTGTTAAATAGGTACGAACGGATTAATTCTTAAATTAATTCTTAAATATCTTCAAGAAAATTGGTTGCCTAAAAACTATTGCAGGATGGTTTCCAGAGATCTGGAAACAAAAGGAGGCAGGAGTCCAATTGGGAACAGAAACAGAAAGGCATCCAAATAGGCCTCATGGATTTACATAAAAGTATGGGTTAATCTCTCCCAACAGATTGCTCAAGATTAGCCAGTGAGTTCTGCAGAGAATTGTAGTCTGAATTCTGGATATTCCGTGTTAATTCAGGGCCAACTGCTCCTTTTCTAGCCTCGATGCAAACAAGTATATACATTCCCATATGGATATATGGATAGCCAAGTACAGGTTGTAATTTCCTGCAGGTGTTCATCGAGAAAGATGATTTCCTCTAAAAATAATTAGACTGCAGCTTCAGTAAATTGTTCTAAGAAGTCCATTCAGCAATGCTTAAGACTTGGGGGTGGATGTAGTGGATGGGGAAATAGATAGTCCATTAAAAACTGCTGGGCAATACATTATTTTAAATATGTACCTGATGAATGTACCGTTTCCTTTTATATACAGCAAGAGCATATGCACCAAAGAATAAATTCCTTGCGTGTCCAATCACACTTGGCCAAAAAAGAATTCTATGCATCTATGTATTTTCTCTATAAAGGAAAAGAAAACACCACCTATCCATCTTAGTTTTTGAATTATAATAGTTTATTTATGCTTTCTTACTGGTTAGGAAAAGGTTTTTTTTTTTAAAAAAAAAAATAAAGGATTTGACTATGTTGCAAAGCTCTATATTTTAAAAATTGTGGATACCATGTCTCTCCTTGGAAGTTTAGGTGGCGGGATTTTAGGCAAGAGCTCTTGAGCATAAGCTGTGCTATGAAGTCCAGCTTCTCGGAGAGCTAGTTCAACACGAACTCGGGTATCAGAAATTATCTGAATAAAAAAAGATAATACAATAGGTTAATACAAGCCATTGTGTAATAAATTGCTACAGTTAGAATCAACTGCAAGTCATGGATCAAGAACATGGCCATATTTCTGGTATTAGGTAGACAATTTGATACAATTGGAAACAGCTATTCTAAAGCCCCAATTTTTTACTTTTAATGCTTAACTTTTAAATGTTAATTCCTATTTCAAACTAGTTACTGTAATTGTTAGTGTTTATTAGGCACCCCTTTCCCTAGATTTCAGGCTGATTTCAGCTATTTCATGCCTTAGGATTCTATGTTCTTAGCTGCTTTTTAGTTATGTTGCACTTATCCTGTTTTGTACATTTTTTCCAATGTTCACCTTTAATCCTTATGCTTCTAGAATACCCTTTACTGATGTTGCTCTACAAAGTCTAAGTTTAGTCTTATTTGTGCATGTACAGTATACATAGCAACAATCACAATTTGATTTGAATCAGTAGAAATGCTATTTTTGAATACTATCTGAACGATTGGCTTCTGCTGTTCAAATCAACTGGTGATTTCATATGTCAATCTGTGCCTTACCACTCCAGCACATAAAATGGGCTTTCTTGATGGCTACTTCCAAGTTCTGGATTTCTACTAAGGAGGCCAAAGAAGTCACACTTTTCTTGTTCTTTTGCTCTAAGCTCTTCATGCAAACAATGTTTGGGTTCACAGATTTCCTTAAACTATGATGAAGTATGCTTGGTTTTGGCTTAGTGCATGGCTATTTATATAAGAATGCCAATCTGCTGCACAAGCTACACACCTGCTCATCACTGAATGTATGCAACACAAACAGAGGTTTCTGTAGAATAAATTCTTCTTCAGTCCCAACACCCATCCGTGCCTTAGAGGCCACTGTATCAGCCACCATCCGAGCAGGATCAAATTCTGCCACAATAGCAACCTGAAGAGGAAAGGGAATAGAAACAATTCAGTAATACTCCTGCTTTTCCCACTTCCTTAAACAAGGGACAAAAAGAAAATCTAAAATTATCAGACAATTACAATCCAAAAATAAGCAAACAGGCAATTCAAATCTCAGAACTTCACCTGTGTCCTGCCACCCCTACCCCAACCGGTCCAGATGGTCCAGGAAGGTA
Organism: Myanophis thanlyinensis; assembly: GCA_017656035.1. NCBI lineage: Eukaryota > Metazoa > Chordata > Lepidosauria > Squamata > Homalopsidae > Myanophis > Myanophis thanlyinensis. Next base: position 13,345 of record JAEANM010015401.1, read on the forward strand.
ACCATATTACCAAGATGCCCAACAAAACCACCAAGAATAAGATCTCCAGTCTGGCTTCTGATGTAGATCATTCATCAAGGCACTCAAGACTGTCTCAGTACTATATCTAGAAATTCAAATTTCCAAATCTGGAAATCAGATTGAAATCAATAAAGGTAAGATTTTAAAAATAAGAATCAGCATTTTCAACTAACTTTCAGAATATAGTGACAGCCAATACCTTGCGGGTCTAGGAGACAAGTCACATGCTCCAATTGTTTACCACAGGGGTGTCAAACTCAATTTCATTATTAT